>JAJIYU010002860.1:0-28800 GCA_030144865.1 Tinospora cordifolia | reverse complement strand
CATGCATATAAAGACATAAATTCAATCAATCATTTTCAAAACATCATCACACATGCAAGATTTATTCAAATTAAAATAAAGAAGTAAAGGTTAGAAGTCACTTCCACCTTAGATGCATCCCTTCTGCGCACATCTAAAATCCGGCAGAGTTCCGTTGCTTCGAGTCTTCCAAACACTCAAAAACTCTGAAGAACACTCAAGAACACTCAAGAATAATTCAAGATCACTCAAGAACTAAGGGGATTGCCAAGAAGAAGGGCTTGAAGCACAAGATGACAACCCAACTCTTGTTGCTTGGGATGATTTGATTTGTGAGCATGGGGGGTTTATATAGGCTTCAAAAGTGTATAGAATGGCAAGTTTTTTGGTGGAAAACTTGCAAAAATTTAAATTTTCGTGCCCCCCAAGCATAGGAAAATAGTAGGTATTTTTTTTTTTGAAAATTTTTGGAGTTTAGAAACATTATTTTCGAATTTTTTTTGAATTTTTTTCGGATTTTTAATCGGATTTTCGGTTATTTAAATCGGAGCCTTTAATCGGGACCGTCAGATCATCCTAAGGATACGTTTCGTGATCAGATCGGGCGGATAGAATAGCCGCCGTTAGATATCCTCGATCGCAGCACTAAATCAAGATTTAGATTAGGCAGATGAAATATGGGACGTCCGATCAACCTCGATTACGGTGTGGGTTCACGATCACGATTAACGAATTCGTTCTGGACGGTCAGATTATCCTCGAGACATGCGTTTCGCGATTAAAGAAATTCTGATTTCATCTGGACCGTTAATTATCCTCGATCGGTGCATCATTTCGCGATCTCATCAGCGCACATCATTTTGAGCCGTCGGATGGTCCTCGGATACAGAGTGCGGATAGATTTCGCGATCACCAAAAATCGTATGGGCCGTTAGATCTGGCTTGATCGTTGATGTGCCGTCAGATTTTCCTCGATCAACGCATACCTTCGCGATTGAATTTAACAAATTCACTACACACCGATGATTGTCCTCGAGTTGGGTTTTCGGATCTCGTTCGTGATTGATGCCATGCGCCTCAATCTGGACTGTTGGATTGGATAAATTGATTTTGGACCGTCCGATCTTGATGATTCGGTGTATCCGGGTGTGCGATAGGATCTTGATCTTGGCCGTTGGATTTCACAGATTCGTTTTGGACCGTTGGATCGTATTTCTAATTACAAAATCTCTTTCCAAAGCTTCTATAATCCGAATTTTAGCAATTAGACACTTCCTAATTGATAAAAATTTGATTTTCTTGTATATTCCCTTCCATTTTGATAATTTGCTAAATTTTTTCCCTTTCTAATTATTTAATAATGCATTTATTTTATATATTTCCATTTCTTTAATATTTTTATTGTAATAATTAAATAATTTGTATTTTTCCATTTCTATGTATTTTTATTTATTTCCTATTTCTTTTTCAGATAATAAATTATGTAATTATACACCATTATTTACATAATGTTTGATTTATTTTTAATAAATACATTTTATTTAATTATATGAATTTTTTTCTATGTAAATATTCTTATAATATGTAGTATTAACATTTATTATGCTAACACATACCTTATTAGCCAATATGTGTATTTATACTTTATTTTTATTTCTTAAGCAATTCCTTAAATTTCATAGTTAATTCTATTAAATTGTAATTTTCATTTAATTATCCTAATTTTTATTATACCTCCGATATAAATTATTTTTTTCATGTTCCAACCCACCATTTGCACCCAAAATTTCTTAGAATCTTTGAAATTAATTTATTCAACTTATTTTATTTATTTAAAAAAAATTTTAACAAAATTCTGGGGTATTACATTATCACCCACCCACTCTACAACCATTTCGAGGATTATCACATAGAGAAAGGCTGATACTTCTAATGGGTTAGTCTCACATGGATTATTACATAAGAAGTATTATTCCCCATGGCTCAGTCCATCGAAACAATATCGCATTTTAGATATACTCTTGCAAATCCAAAACACGCTGCCGTATAAATAAAATTTCATAAATTTCAAACCAAATGCAAATATGTCAATACAAATAGCATGCTTACATTCAAATCCATTTTATATTTACAATGTCATATAGATAATTAAGATAAAGAAATACTCACAGAATACCAACAACGAATTTCGCTAAACACATATCTGACTTCCTAATATGATAATCAACCACTTCCAAATTTACTGTAAAATTCAGTAATACATAATCCATCATTTCATATATAATATGTATTTTCATTTGCATCAGTTCTTATTTCATAAAAATCAACGATTTTGACATAAGATCATCATTCACATAATATCAAAAATAATTACTACTCACCAAAATTACTATCCAACCAATTTTCAATATCCACTCCCAAAAATCTAGGTTCCAATACACCAAAATCAACCTATCACGGAAACAATTTATATCTACAAATTACAATTTATTTATTTTTTATAAAGAATTTATAACATATTTATTTTTTTATATTTAATCACATACATGCATTAGACATCACGTATCGCTGCACATTTGCTCGAATATTCTCAATAACCTTTAAAATTAATTTCTTGCACATATAGTATATTTTTACTACAAAAAATAAAATAAATAAGATTCTAAATCATATTTTTCTTTAATTTTTTAAATTTTTATAAATAATCTCATTGGTCAATCATTCACCAAAAATCTATTTGATATCCAAAATTCACAAATTTAGTGTCGATGGATATGTATTTTCATTCTCTACATTCTTATGGGTTTCAATTAGAGTTTTATTTCGGTTTAACATACCCAAAAGCCTATCCAAAGATTATAAAACTTTTGGTATTTATTTTAAAATCTATAGGATAAACGAACAAAAACTAACCACATATCTGGGATCTACGCATCACCAGGAGTGTTTTGGTATAATTTTTATTGAGTTTTACTCACTGTGAAAAAAATACTCAATTTTTGGGTACTACTACAAAACACCCCTACAGTACAAATTATACCACTAGGTTCGTAGTACTCAACTTATATTGCATTTTTGTATCAAGAATCGGGAGAAATAGGTTACCTGCGCATCAAATTTGAAGAAAAAACTGACGTTCGCACAATTACATATACATGTACATAATTACACGTATGTATGCGTATAGTTCGCACAACTACATATATTTATACCCATTTATTTTTATTTAAATTAATTTACGTGTTTAACTAAAATATGGAGTGTTACAAATCTCCCCAACTTAAGAAATTTTGTCTTCGAAATATAAATTAAAGGAACATACCTTGAGTAATGAAAAGATAAGGAAATTGCTCTTGCATCTTATCTTCACGCTCCCAAGTTTAATCTTCATTATCATGGAATTGTCATTTGACTATGACCAATTGAATCTCCTTGTTCTGTAGCTTCTGTAATCTTCTAGCTATGATTTGAATAGATTTTTCCTCATAGGTAATGTCCTCCCTAACTTGTATCTGTGTTAAATATAATACATGCGTCGGATCTGGATAAGACTTCCTTGACATAGATACATGAAACATAATATGAACACCGACCAGCTGAAGAGGTAGAACAAGTCTGTATGCAACTGGACCAATCCTCTCTAAAATCTCAAATGGTCCTACAAAGCGTGGAGCTAATTTCTCTTTCACTCCAAATCTCATCTGATCTTTCTGAGGGGAAACCTTCAACAATACTTGGTCACGCACTACAAACTCTAAAGGTCTGTGTCGATGATCAAAATAACTCTTTTGACGATCTTGGACTTTCTTCAAATTTTGCCTCATCTTCTAAATCTTTTATGTGTGATCTACAATAACTTCTAACCCAAACAATTGTGATTCCCCAACTTCATATTAGCAAGTTGGAGATCTGCATGGTCGACCATATAAAGCCTCATATGGTGCAATGCCAATACTAGCCTAATAGCTATTATTTTAAGCAAACTCATACAAAGATAAATATTCACTCCAAGTCCCACTAAACTCTAATATACACGATCTGAGCATATCCTCTAACGTCTGAATCACCCTCTCAGTCTGACCATTAGTCTACGGGTGAAATGTTGTACTAAGACGGGGATGGGTACCAAATTAAGAGTGCATAACCTACCAAAATCTCAATGTAAACCGTAGATCTCTATTCGACACAATAGAAACAAACACCCCATGTAATCTCACAATCTCTCAAACAAATAACCTACTCAGTTGGTCTATCAAGTACCTGGTGTTCATCGGAAGAAAATGTGCAAACTTAGTCAATTGGTCAACAATAACCCAAATGGCATCATATTTACCATGAGATCTAGGTAGTCCTATAATGAAATCCATAGTAATATAGTCCTATTTCCACTTTGGAATGGGTAAGGGTTGCATATGAACTCCAAGTCTTTGATGTTCAGCTTTTACTTGTTGGCACACACTACATTTCTGCACATACTCAGCTATATCTTTCTTCATGCCATGCCACCAAACTGTCTTCTTCATATCATGGTACATTTTTGTAGACCCTGGATGAATAGTATATTGAGATTCGTGTGCCTTTTCAAGCAATGCTTCTCTTACTTCCTTATTAACAAGTATCCATAACCTTCCTTGATAACTCAACATGCCATTAGAACCTCTCTGCCAGTCAACTCTATCTACACTGTCAGCCCAAGTCTCATGCATCATCAAAATCAGGATCAGGATATTGTAACTCTTTGATCTTCTGAATATGAGAGTCTGTCAACTGAATATGCATCTGAGCACAAATATTAACATGTGGCTCTACAGAGAGAATACTCATCATAGTCGCTCTCTCTAAAAGTCGGCATTCCTTGGCCATCTGAAAAGCTACCACACTAGTCTCTTCTCGTTTCCTACTCAATACATCTACTACAACATTGGTTTTCTCATAATGATACTCCAAAGTGAAGTCATAATCCTTCAAGAATTTTAGCCATCTACGCTGCCTCACATTCAGTTCTTTTTTATCAAATAGATATTTCATACTCTTTTAATCAAAATACAGTGTGAACCTTTCTCCATACAGATAATGTCTCCGTAATTTCAACACAAAAACTATTGCTACTAGCTCTAGATCATGCAGAGGATAATTTTTCTCAAGCACCTTTAGTTGTGTAGATGCAAAAACAATTACCCGACCTTCCTGCATCAACACACCACCCAAACCTGTCAGTGTTGCATCTATATATATATTACTAATTCCTTTCCAAGCTATGGAAGTACTAACACAGGAGCAATAGTCAACTTCTTATTTAATTCCATGAAAGCATCTTCACATGCTGAGGTCCACACAAATGGTACATTCTTATGAGTCAGCTTTGTAAGTGGAACAACTAACTTAGAAAAGTCCTTTACAAACTTTCTATAATAGCTAGCTAAACCTAGTTGGTCATGGCCAATTGATAATAGCCTCAACCTTAGCAGAATCAATAGAAATACCCTTTGCACTTACTACATGACCCAAAAACTTCACCTCATCCAGCCAAAATTCACATTTACTAAATTTAGCATACAATCTATGTTTTCTCAAAGTCTTCAGAGAGATATGGAGATGTTGCTCATGATCTTCTCGAGTCTTGGAACATATGAAGATATTATCAATAAACACAATAATAAAATGATCAAGATATGGCTTAAGTACCCTTTGCATTAAATTTATAAACATAGCAGGAGCATTAGTTAATCCAAAGGGCATCACAAGAAATTCATAATGACCATATCTAGTTCTGAAAGCAGTCTTTGGCACATCTTCTTCTTGAACCCTTAACTAATGATATCAAGACCTCAAATCAATCTTAGAAAAGAACTTAGCACCATTCAATTGATCAAATAAATCAGCAATGGGGGGCAAAGGATATTTATTCTTTATAGTTACCTTGTTCAGCTGACGATAATCAATTCACAACCGTAAGCTTTCATCCTTCTTCTTTACAAATAATACAGGTGCGCCCCAAGGTGACATATGTGGGTTAATAAACCCTTTAGTCATCAACTCATCTGGTTGCACTTTAAGTTCCTGCAACTCTTTTGGTGCCATTCGATATGGAGGAATGGAAATAGGCTTAGTGTTAGACATCAATTCAATAATAAAATCTATCTCCCATTAGGTGGTAACCCTAGCAAATCCTCTGGAAATACGTTGGGATACTCACAAACTACAAGAATATCAGCTAACTGGATGTCTTTTGTCTTTTCCACCATTGAACCAATATCAACCCACATTCCTACTCATTTATCAATAGCCATACGACCTCGAGTAGGAAGTTGTGAAGATGTCATACCTTTATATACAAATGAAGGTTGACCCAATATCTGAAAGACTACTCTAAGACACACAATCATTTCATGATTGTCATATTTTACAATAATTTTCACACACCATATTTGGATATATTCTTTCCCCAGCTACTGTACTCAAAATCAGAGGTGTGCGAGTCCTAACAAGTGGCAAGTGTAGTCTATCTACCAAATGACTAGCAATAAAGGATAAAGTTGATCCAGCATCTATCAAAAGATACATAGGAGTGTCACAGATATCGATAATACCTTCAATGAGTTGTTTGCTGGAGTCAGGATTAAGCTCTGTTACTATTCTAGCCTGCTCACATATCCTAGCTACAGTCCCACTTCCCCGGACAGTAGAAGATCTCTAGGGTGCAGATTGTGGACACTGAAAAGCTTTATGTCCTAGCATCCCACACCAAAAGCAAACAAATGGTGGTTTACCTGATCCAAAAGCAGAAGATGCAACTTGAGACCCCATACCTCCTGATGCCATATAAGATATGTTCCCAATCTATTGTTGTGGCCTCCTTGGCTGTGGTACACCTCTCCCTACCATATGTGATGCTGGTGGTGGTGTTGGGCCTATCACAATTGGAGTTGCAGATGCCTCTATTCTGCTACCCTAACCACTATATCTGGGCTTTTTATTGGGCACTAGCCTTCTCTTCTGATAATATAGCCTCCCTGCCATAGCTGGACTCATCTGTCCTACTGGTGCACTCTGTGTGGTTGGCGATGTTATTGTCATCCCTATGACAGAAGCTCTCCTCGTCTTGGCATTAGCTTGGGCAGTCTCAAAATCCCTAGCTTGTCTGGTTGCTTGCTCGTACGTTTGTACCCCTGCTAATGTTAACCCCTCACGAATGCGATCACAATACCTATCTCTAATTTGTTGCATCCGAAGCTCATTTGTAGCTACCATCTCAAGAGCAAATAAAGCTAATTGATTGAACTCTTGCTCATAATACCTTACTGTCACACTTCCTTGAGTGATATGCATAAATTCATTTCTTTTCTTATCCTTCTCACACCTAGGATATAATTCTTCATAAAATAACTCTTTGAACGTAGTCCATGACTTAACCTCCACACCTCTAGTGGCCATCCATCTCCACTAATCATCTGCTTTGCCAACCAACTTGAATCTATCCAGTTTCACCTGTTCTACATATGAAGCTTACATATCCTCAAAGATAGTTTTCATCCTATTCATCCACCTTTCTACAGTTTCAAGATCAAGCCAACCTGGAAACTCAATGGGACCCCTATGCTTGAAGGCCTTTATTAGCTTCTCATACCTATCTTTTTCAGCATTAGGATCAACTGGTGCTGCCACCTCAGCCTGAACTGGAATAGGATCAATAATTGGTTCAGTTCTACTTCTCACAAGAATACTCGCACTACTCTGTTCACCTTCCACTAGCACATTCCATGGAACTGGTATGTTGCCCTGCATCTGTGCCAATAGAGTAGCTAACAATGCTTGTTGCTACTACTGTGAGGCAAGTATAGCTTCCAATGTCTGGTTCAACTTTTCATTAGGATCCATGGCTGATCTTGCTTGTTTTTTTCCTTCAACACTGAAATTTACAAGCAAATAAAACTTCATCAAAATCAAATTATCCGTGGTACTTGTCAACCTAAATTAGCTATCAATATAAATACCCGTATAAGCAAATATAACATCATATAAGACTTTATCTTTTTAAAGCTTTTAAAATCCTAGGCTTTGGTACCAACACTGTCGCAACCCATTTCGTAAAAGTGACGTCACAAACGATACATAATACCATATACGCTACACCTACGTTTATAATACTATGTCAGCCTCTTACACTCAATATTACTCAATATCCATACAAATATTTTGACAGAGTCTCTCCTAAAATTTTGACTTATCCCAAAGGTTCATTACCACCTGATAAACCATATTGTCAATCCATAAGTCCATAATAGATAATGTTTCACATACGATCATCAATCATAACTCATAGTTCATAATTTACAAAGTTCCACAAACTTAACTAATATAAACAGATCTAAATCCATCAAATGATATTACATATACAGTGATAATTATAATTGTACAAAAATATAGGCCACAAAATAATTAAACTTACGCACACAACAATAACTGAAGAGTCGACTACTCTTTTTGTGCTAGTATCTTCCCTTTCCTATCTGTTCCTGAAATGTTAAAAACAATAAGTGAGCGATAACATGCCTAGTGAATAATCTTTATCTATGGCATTTAGATGCATTTAAATAATCATGCAAAAAATCAAATTAGATAAAACATTTAAATTCATTGTGCACATTTAAATCATATATACATGCATTCAACATAGTGATCATGCTATTTTCAATGCATCATTTAATAAAACACATACATATCCACATCTTTCAAAAGTAGAGTCAGTCTCACTTCTTATTTGGCCTGGACAATAGTAGACTATACATCTAATTATCACCTACTCCACAACCATTTCGAGGATTATCACATAGAGAAAGGTTGATACTTCTAATGGGTCAGTCTCACATGGATTATCACATAAAAAGTATTATTCTCCATGGCTCAGTCCATCGAAACGATATGACATTTTAGATATGCTCTTGCAAATCCAAAACATGCTGCCCTGTAAACAAAATTTCATGAATTTCAAACCAAACGCAAATATGTCAATACAAATAGCATGCGTACATTCACATCCATTTCATATCTACAATGTCATATAAATAACTAAGATAAAGAAATACTCACAGAATATCAATAACTAATCCTGTTGAGCACGTATCTCACTTCTTGGTATGATAGTCAACCACTTCCAAATTTACTGTAAAATTTAGTGATATATAATCCATCATTTCATATATAATATATATTTTCATTTGCATTAGTTCTTATTTCATAAAAATCAACGGTCTTGATATAATATCACCATTCATATAGTATCAGAAATAATTACTACTCACCAAAATTACTATCCAACCAATTTCCAATATTCACTCCCAAAAATTTAGGTTCTAATGCACCGAAATCATCCTGTTACAAAAAGAATTTATATCCACAAATCACAATTAATTTATTTTTATAAAGGATTTATAACGTATTTATTTTTTATATTTAATCACATACGTGCATTAGACATCATGTATGGCTGCACATTAGCTCAAATATTCTTAATAACCTTTAAAATTAATTTCCTCCACATATACCATATTTTTACTGCAGAAAATAAAATAAATAAGCTTCAAAATCATATTTTTCTTTAATTTCCTAAACTTTCATAAATAATCTCATTGGTCAATCATTCACCGAAAATCCATTTGATATCCAAAATTCACGAATTTGGTGTCGATGGGTATGTATTTTCATTCTCTACATTCTTATGGGTTTCAATCAGAGTTTTATTTGGATTTAATATACCTAAATCACTTAATAGTGATTTAGGGATCAGGAACAGTACGGACACTTACACTGATGAGAATTTGCATGTTAAACTTTTAGGTTGAGAATTTATAACCACCAAGGCAAAAAAACTAGAACGCGAGGAGCGAAATAACAGGTGGAAGTGACTACCTAAACACTTTCGTATTATTTTGGTTAAAATATGAAACACGATTGTATGTGATTATTCGTTGTTTAGAAGCATGGTAGGGGTGTATGCCTATCGATTGAATGTTTATCTATTTTTGTAAAATTATAACATGCCATTTTTTCTATGAAAATACGTTACAATTAAGAATCTATGCCATTCATGCCATGTAATGAATATTATAATTAATGTGATTACGAGCATGATAACGTGTCCATTTATATCCATTGGTTGTTTATATTGGATATTTGAAATGTGAATATGCCTGTTGATTATCAATCAAAGATGATAAAGAGAATTAACCACGTACCAGCGCGTTGATATAGATATTGTGGCAGTAGTCTAACATCATTGTGGGTGTTCTTACCCTTAGGTGAGTCTTTGTTTGAAATGAGATTGTGAGTCTAAGTGAGACTTCATTCCCTGGTTTGATGATCGAGTGAGACATCAACCCTGAGATAGGGTTTTGGAGTATGTAACACACCTTGGGCGTTACATTGAGTTCTTCGAACCTTAGTTGGAATGTCGAGAGAGAAACCCTTTCGGTCTTGACGTTAACTTAAATAATTGAATTGTTGAAACGTGTAATATATTATAAGTGCTCACATATTTGTATTTTGACTGTTATAATACTCAAGATGTTTTGTATAAGATCCACTGGGCTCTTGAGCTCACCCCCACTAATCTACTTTTTCAGGTAACCACTGAAGATACTTGTTCGCAAACAGCTTCTTGAGATTGATCATGTTATTATTTTAGACATGCCATCCCTATGTTTATTCATGCTTAATACTGTTGTTTATGTTTCCACACTCTGATATGAATTGGGATGGTGTGAGAAAGGAAAGAAACATAAAAGTGACATCCTAATCTCCAGATATTGATGGTAGGAGTGACCGATGTGATTCCATCTCGAGGAGAGAGATGAAAATGCCCAATCAACGGCGTGTGTGACAGTATTCAAGTGCCGGGGTGTTACAGTTCCTTTCCAGATGTCATATTTAGGACTGCCATGCCAAGGCCAATAATTTTTGAAGTAGCTAAATTGCCTATGATCAAATTTCGTCCTCATATCGATGTATAAGAGGAGAACTTGGTTTTATCAAAACAAACATGTCTAGTAGAGCGTGTATCAATCCTCCACTCTCTGGGTTCATCCACCATATTAGCTTAAAAAATGATAGCAAATAGCATCATATTAGATGTACTTTCAGTCTACTTTGCTTCAGTCATATTGGCTTGGTTTTTCTTGAACTTTCCGTTAGATCTAAAATCCTTGGCTTTGTGTCCAAGTTTATCACATACATAGCACTTTCCACTAAATTTCTTAGCTTTGCTTTTTGTCTCAGTTGAGCCATCTGAAGTGCACTTGCGTTTCTTGTTCTTAGTGGATTTTCCTTCAACCAATTTAACTTTTATTTTGGATTGATCTCCACTCTTCTTGTCATTACTCTTATTGTCTTGTTCAATCCGCAATCGAACAATAAGATCTTCAAGTCCCATCTCTTTCTGTTTGTGGTTGAGATAGTTCTTGAAATCTTTCCAAGAAGGTGGCAACTTCTCTATTATTGTTGCTCTCAAAGACATCCTTTTAGCTTGGATCTCATGTAGAATGATCTGCAATTCTTGGACTTCATCCATCACAATCTTTGCGTCCACCATTTTATAGTCAAGGAACCTACAAAACACAAACTTCTTGTGACCAACATCCTTCGTCTTGTACTTCTTGTCCAAAGAATTCCATAATTCTTTGGTAGTACGAACTGTACTATATACATTATATAATGTATTATCCAACCCATTCAATATAGAGTTCTTGAATAGGAAATCAGTATGATGCCATGCTTGTATAGTAGCAAGAACATGTTTGTTTGTTTCATCCTCCCTCATTTTAGGTTCATCTTCATTTAGAACCTTGACCAAATTGAGGGTGGTCAAGTAAAACATCCTCTTATGTTGCCATCTGTTGAAATCAGTGCTGGTGAACTTCTTCGAATTTTTATTTACAGATTCAGTTGGATGTGCACCAGTAGGGGTAGATTCTATCTCTATCAGTGCATTTACCATTGTCTTAAGCTTGTTGAAAATAACAGTTGACTGATGAAGATTTCTAAATATATTACAAAATAACTGCAATCGATCGAGGCTAGAATTTTACTCTATCTCCTTTAGACAAATGGTGTCCCGCTTAGGTGCTCAATTATATGACACTTGTCTCCCAGGATACAAATCTCGTTCTAAATGATAGTAGCACTTTAGAACACTAGAATAGTTGGACCAAAGTTAGCGTACTCAACTCACAAATAAAATAAAATGCTTGTAAAAGCATTAGGGAGAGGGAAAAAAGAAATCAATTTTCTGTAATTTCTAGGATAAGAAAATCAAAGAATGGTGTTCCCGATTTATAGTGTATTCGTGGCTTATCGTGATACCTTTTTCTACACCGTTTGATTGCATTTATTGGCCTCTAGATGCAATCTAATAGTGCCAATCGATGAGTCTTATCGTACACCGTGGGATCACATCATTTAGATTTCGGTCGTGATCTAACAATTCCAACAGTAGCGCTTGATTTGATTGTGATCTGATGGTTTTGATGGTAGCACATGATTCGGTCATGATTTGACTGTTCAAATGGTAGCGCTTGATTCGGTCGTGATTTGATGGTTCCAATGGTAACGCCTGATTCACGTGTTCGTTGGATCGTATGTATCCAATCGGACGCATCATATTGTCCTGATTGACGCACCTATTTATCTACTGTTAGATGAGGTTCATTGAACCAAGATCTTGCGCCCTAACCCACAATTCATCAAATCTAGACATTTTTAATTCAAACTCCATCAACACAATCTTAATAATTCGATTTGCCTCGATCTCAAAAAATTAAAAGTTCCCCAGCTCCTCGCAAAGATGCGTACGTGCGAAGTGCTTTGTGCCCAATACACCCTAAGATGTTGTAAAACCCAAACCCCCATATCTTTTAGCATTGGACATAACCACCATTCTCTTGACAGTGGACTTAATAAACTGGCAGATCGGGCCAGTGTTACTTTACAAGTGACACACACTTGTTCTTCTCTTTTTCAATATCTCGTGCCTTTGTATAAAAATTCAAGAATACAAAATTTTTACTTTAATGAAATCAAGGCAAATTAATAGAGATAAAGAAATTCAAACTATTTTATTCATAATAGAAAGAATAATTGAAGGTACTAAACTCTTCAAAAAGAACTAATTGTTACAGTGGAAGACTTCAAAAATACTTTTCAGTAGAAAAGCATAAAAACTTTGGGCAACATGTCCTTAAAAATTCTAAGAAAATATAATACTGTAGAAACTTTCTAAGGACTATCTATATTCAACTGCTCCATGGGTTTCATGTTCCTAAAAAATAAGAAAGGAAGGAGTGAGTACATAGCCCAGTGGATCCTTTTCGAACAACCATCTTTCATATTCAAACTCATAACACAATCATAATTCAAATACTTGCAATCATTAGGCGTTTCAAACAACAATTTGTTTAAGTCGAGTCTCAAAACCAAAAGGGTCTTTAATCCATTGATGCTCTTAACTAAGTAAATAGGGCCCATTCGGCATCAACCTGTTAGTGGCATGTGTCGGCATCAACACGTTACACATGGTGACCCACCCGGTAATGTGGTACATAACCCTCAAGTACTTTGGTCTGGAAACCAATGACCTAACTCATATGAAAAGAACATCCATAGTGTCGCCTTGACCACTATGATGGTACGTGGTTATTATCACCATCGTTTTAGATTAATTCTCATATCATGATCTCAAAAAGTAAACTTCAGAATATGAAATCAAACTAAAATTTAGAATATATACAGTCAATTCACGAAACACTCATAATACATGCATCATACTTCAATTTAAAAGCCTAAGCATGATACTAACATGACATGGATGATATGATTGCTCAAACATGAATCAAAAGTGAATTACTGAAATAAACATTTAAAATTCTAGAACTGAAATTGAAAATCTTTGACTTCAGTGAAAAACACACAAACAATGAGCATGCCATGAATTTAAATAAGAACAGAAAGGGTGTTCTAGAAATCACTTCCACCTTGTGACGCTTTCTTCCAAAATTTCGACAGCAATTACCCCACATACTAGTGCCAATGAAGATCGTCCAACTTAATTTCCCAATTCGAGAGAAGAACTTCTCACACACAAGTAAGAGGAAGGAAAGATGGAAAAAGGTGCAAAAAAGAAGGCTTAGAGAAAATAAGAGGAAATTTCAACTCTTATTTTTAGAATGAAGGAATTGCGAGCCTAGGGGGGTTTATATAGGTTTTCAAAGGGAGAAAAATAGAAACTTTTGAGTTTTTCTTAGAGTAAAATACCCTATTCTCTTGAATTTCGTACTTTTTAATTTTGAGAATAAAATAAGTATTTTTTGTATTTTTTTCGAAATTTAGAAATAAATTTTTGGATTTTAGAAACTTTTTTTTTGAATTTTTTTGTGATTTTTCTGTAATTTTCGTTTTTAATTTCGGATCCTTTAATGTCGGATTTCCTTGAGCGCATCAACGGTTCGCAATCAACCAGAAAACGTCTCAGATCCAGATCGTTGGATCTTCCTTGAGCGCAACACAGTTCGCCATCACCGAATGCAGCTTTGATTTGGACGCTTGGATTGTCCTCAAGCTTCGCATGCGCGTCTTGATCGTGATTAACGAAAATTCTTCAGATTGTTTGATCATCCTCGATCACGGTGTGCGGATCTCGTTCGTGATCAACGAAACAGATCCTAACCGCACGATCAACCTCGATTGCAGTGTTTAGTTTCGCGATTTCGTTTTTGCGCCTGCGTTGTGCGCCGTTGGATTTGATGGATCGATCGTGGCCATTTGATCTTGATGATTCGGTGCATCTAGGCATTGGTGCAGATTTGATCTTGGCCGTCGGATCGTGAGATCTGATTTAGATCTATGGTTTGCAGCCGTTGGATGTGTTTTAAGTTTAGTTTTTTGATTTTTCAGTCGAATTTCTTGTTTTATTTTTGTATTTTTGCCAAATCTTGATCCCAATTGACTTGCTAATCTTCTTTTCATAAAAAAAATTGCACACATCCTTGTATTTTTGGCTATGATATCCCATAATACACATTATATTCATATGTTTTCTTCCAAAAATCCATTAAATTGATTTTATTCCTCATTTGGGTAAACTAGGACTTACCAAAATTTTCATCCGTCAATTTCGTTTAATTTTCTAAACAAAAATTCAAATTTCATATGAATTTTTCGAGATGTTACAGATGCCCTCTCGCATGCGCATGTGTTGGGTGGCCATAAAGTTCCTTGAGTATGAGCGTGAGCTAGAAACCAAGAGTCTAGCTCTTTTACACTTATAAGCTAACTTTGAATCTTTACGTTTTTCATGTGAGACCAAACAAATTTTCAAATAAACTCCCCTTTACACATTATCAAATAAGTAACTTTATAATCAATTTCTCATTCACACACTCATGATTTAATTAAATAATTCTACCATCTTAATCTAATCATACCAAAGATTGAGAAATATCTTGGTCCTATTAAAGTATCTTTATGGGACCCACTTAAATATTTTGTTAAAATACACCCAAAAATTATTCTAAAACGAATTTTCCAACGGGGAACTCAACAGTAGGGATACCATCCAGTGATGGCTTTTAAACCATTTTCTTTCTACACAGGATTACATTTCATGTCTACACGGGGAGGAGAGCATAGCGCAGCGATTTTTTGATTGTCATAGTCGTTAGATTTGGATGAGAAAATTGAAGTACTTTCTTGGCGGGACGAATGCATAAATCAAATTTGTTAGCATCCAATAGGTCCATGGTCAGCAATGTAGTGATTGAAGTAGACTATGCCATGCTTTATTGGATACTATTAGATTGATAACAAGCTCATGAAGTAGACTATGCCATGCTTTATTGGATATTGTTAGATTGATAACAAGCTCATGAATTTGCAATTGAGATTATTCAATACTTGTCCATGTCGGAGTGGTCTTTCTATTGGGGAAAATGCTTGTAGGATGGTGTTAGTGTGATAAGAGTTTTGTTAGTCGTTGATAATTTGGTTTGAAGTAATTGCTGGCTGCATCTATTAGCACTGATAGAATTTAATAAACTCCAGTTATTTTCTCTCATAAAAAGAATAAAATGACAATTGTGATTAATCGCGACTTCAAACTTTTAAGTTTAAGGATTCCTTTTATTTTTTATTCTAATTGATTTATTTATTTTTTGTTTATTTTTTTTTTTCATGTAAATCTCGAACAGGAGCATCATTCAAGTAGCCCGGTTCACCCTCAACGTTATAACAAGAAGAAGAAGAGGAGACAGAGAGAGCATGGAGAAGCTTAAATCGCTAGTTCCGAACAACCTGAAGAGGATGATTTCTCAAGGAACAACCGACGATCTTCTCGCCACATCTTCTTCGCTTCTCGATTTCTTTCTATCCCTACACATTTATCACAACGTTACAACCCTCTATCTCTCTCTCTGTGCGTGCATGCGTTACGTTCTCATCCCAAGATTCCTCACCACTTATGCGTTTGTCCTTCATCTATTTCAGGTTGTCCGACAACTTATGGACCCAGAATTGGCATTATGTGGCAAGAATCGAGTCGCTGCATTGGACTTGAAGCGTAAGGGAAACGACTGCTTCTCCGCTGGAGATTACAACGGAGCTTTGAGTTTCTACTCTCAGGTTTCACTAACACTCCTAAATCAGTCCCATTTGTTTGTCACTTGTTTTGTATTCTCATCTCTCTTCATCAATTGCAGGCACTTCGCGTTGTTCCCATGGACGATGAAGCCTCTTTGGTTTCGACTCTGTACGTTAATCGTGCATCTACATTGCATGTAAGCTGTTTCTGTCAAGTCAATTTTCAAAATTCTTTTGTGGTTTACGATTTGGGTTCATCTTCATTAGCGTTTCCATTGAATTTCGCATCGCACCCGCCATTTACTCCTGGATGTTGGCCCTTTTTGGTCGCCCAGTAGCTCTTTTCTTTTCTTGAGAATCCCGCTCTCCTGTGGTAGGACTCGATGCCTTTGGACTTCTGAATCCGCTAGGGAACAATTTCATTTTGGTACTTCATTTCCATTCTTACCTGTGATTTATCAATTTATTGATTTGAAAATCAACGATTTTTCAAGCTATGTACTTTTCTTTAAAAGCTAACACCAAGTGCTCATCTGCTTCTGATGGTATATCAACATATCAACTTAACTTCTTTCCAATGAAATTCTGCGGGCTATATGAATGGACTTGTGCTTTCATAATTGTGCTAATAAAAAGTTTTTGCTGGCAATTAGCTATTTAATGCCCTCCCTCCTCCTTTGTTTGGGTTTGGGATCAACTATGTTGAAAGGTTTGCCCACATGCTTAATGCAGATGAAGCTACATTTATGATTTATAAAATGTCATTAACTATTAGAAATAACCTATATTTATAATATAGGAATGAGTATGATGAATGCAACTGGGTGTGAAAATATTGATTATGCTCATATTTTAGTAGGTCTATAAATGTATTAGGAATTGATTCAATACATGTATGTACCTAGTATAGTGTGATCCATGAACTTAGTGGTTCATGTAAGTTTAGATCCATGTGTGCATTTATTAGGTAGAGTCTTGTAAATAGCACATATTTCCTTGTGGCATCAATATTTGCTTGTTCTGTCAGGTCCTGTGGAAAGTTCTGCTAGCATGTCTTGCCTGACCCAGACTCCCATCAAGCTGAAAAAAAACTAGTTTCTGATTCATTTTGCCATCTGGTTAGCATTATTGGAGGCTAAAAATAATTGCATTTTTAGGCAGATTACTGTGGATGTTAATCGGATTGTAAACACATTTCTCTATCTTTTTTGCTTTGTGTGTTTCTTCTTCCAAATTGGGGCTTGGTTATAACTTTGGGGATTGGCTGCTGAGGTGGTCTTCCATTTAGTTCTCTCTATCATAAGCGCCTTTGGCACCTTGGACTTCTTGTTCGCCCCTTTTAATATATTTTGTGTTTCTTTTTTTTTTTTAAAAAAAAACCGTTTCTCACTTTTGTAGCAAACATGTTAATAGATTTATGGAAACACCAAAGAAAAGATATTGAGAAGTTGGTAAAAAAGTTTTAACATTGTGCATCATGGTATACAATATGAGAAGTTAATCGACCATGTTTGGTTGGTTATAGTGATAGTGATTGGGATGAAAGTTATGATGAGTCCAAGAGCAAATCTGATTATATTTTCACCATTGCCTTTGTTGCAATCTCATGGGCCTTAAAGTTGCAAATAAATGTGACTCTTTCTATTGTCGAATCAAAGTATATGTCTTTAGCCACCGTGGGTTGTCAAGCACTTTGGTTGAGATAGATGTTAAAGAAACTCTAACAAGCTCTAAAGGAAGCAATGACTTTGTTTTGTGATAACAAATTTGCCATTGCGCGTACCAAAAATCTAGTCTTTCATGATAAGAGTAAACGTATCCAAATCAAGTATCGTTTTATTAAAGATTTTCATACAGGCATTGAAGACCGATAGTTTTTTGAAGTTGAAGCATGCACTTGGTGGTGTTCAAAGTTAACTTCAGGGAAGATGACGAAGTTTAATTTAGATTTTTGAAGTGCATAAATCATGTTAAAGGTGTGATGTTAGAAATAAACCTATATTTAGTAAACACGATTTCATTAGAACTTAGTATGATGAATTTAACTAGGTGTGAACATATTGATTAGGTTCGTATTTTAATTGGTTTCTGAATATATTAGGTATTAACTGAGTACATATATGTACTCAGTGTAGTGTGATTAATGAACTTAGTGGTTCATGTATGTTTAGACCCATGTTTGCATTTGTTATGTAGAGTGCTATAAATATCTTATGTACTTCTCATTCCAAACAAAGCAAATCAAGCAAAGAACACAAGTTCAAGTCATTCTTCTCCTTCAATATTTTCTTATATAGAGTTTATGTGCTCGCTACGTTTGCAACATTAACATATATACCTAAATAAATTTAAAAAGAAGAAAATCAATTGTATTGTTGTCTCGATCTCTTACAACCATAAGATGAAATTTTATGTACCAACTAGTTTGTAGGATCTAAATTACAATGATTTACAATAAATCAATTCTTCAATATTAAGCTATTTACAAAAATAGGATGTGTACAACAAGGCTCTAGGATTTGATCCCTAGAAGGCTAGAACATTCTTTAATTAAATTTATTTCATTTCACTCCTAGAATATCTCTTAAATAAAATCTATTAGGTTTCATCAATATTTAAAATATCTTGAGATGCTTGAAATTGCTGCATATGAAGACAGAAAGGGAACAAAGGGAGGGAAAGAAGGGACCATGAGGATAAGAAGTTCTTTATTTTGGTCTACTATTACGAAAAGGATGACATCAAAATCGTTCAGGCTGAGAAATATCAAATGATGTAGGGGGCTTCTACTTTGAAGATTGGAATGAGGAGATGGCCATTACAGGTGTACAAGTGGCTTGTTGGAGTAGCTGGATGAGAATTGAAGGAATCCGGTTGCAGGATTGGATTGTCCAGTTGTTCAAAAAAATAGAGGAGGAATGCGGAGGGATGTTGGACATAGCTCACATCACAACATCCGCTACTTCAATGGAAATGGCCTTCCTGAGGCTAAGAGGTCACGAATCGGGATTCCTTTCTTAGGAATTAGAAGTTTACGATGGCGGTGGAGTGAAAGAGCTTAGACTGTGGAGATTGAAAGAAACTGCGGCCTTGAGGTGAAAGAACTGCGGCTTCAACTTCTGGAAAATTTCGTCAGAAATCGTCTGGAAGAGATTACAAACATTGGGGTGTGGTAATCCGGTGACTGGAAAAGCTCCGAAATTGAGATCCTGAGTAGTGATGATGACGACATGCAGACAGAAGACGACGAAGGCAAAGAGCGGCAAGAGACAAGGGATCAAGTAGCGGTGTAGGTAAAGGTGGCAGGACCAACAGTGGTAGCAAGCCACATGTCCCTGACATTGGAGCGGGTAGTAGCGACAGACACGTAGACTGTTGGGACGATCACATGGTCCACTCAGAATAGGTTGGGATGAACCCTAAAATTATGGGCCAAGGTGACTGGATAAAGATCCCATACCAAGGATAGGCCAATCGAAGTGGTGAAAGAGGCCCAGGAAGATTTGAGCGCTTGGACGGGCCCACCGAAAAACTCCATGATTGGGGCCTTAATAGAAGAAGGCCTGGAAAGGAAATGGATTGAGGAAAGGAAAAGCTTGTGAACCGACAAAACCTAAAAGTCTACCCACGAAACACAAAAGGAGTTGAAAGAAAGAGGTTTGGTGTCCAAGCGTGGTGGGAAGCCTAGGCAGAGGAAAGTGGGTCGAACTGGGTTACAGACTCTGATTATCACGAACACATATCCAAGGTAGACACAGAGCGGGTTCAGGAGACTCAACTGGAAGATGAAGATATCCCAGAAGGAGAAACACGACCGGAGAGCGGAACAGAGACTCAGGAGGATGGAGGCCATACTTAGGTTCGTACACATAACTTTACATCCCTTCCTTCTCATTCTTCTAGTGATATAGATAGTTCTGGCTCGAGTTGTATTCCCTCTACTTCATAGGATAAGAAAGGCATGAAGTAGCTACAAGGAAGGACAACATTGATCCAGCAATTGGGACTTCTTAAAAATGAGAGGAACAGATGATACGTCAAAACAAACATAATGAGATAAACCAAGATTCTCAAGAATAGGAATACGAACGAGTAAGGGATTTCTTGCTCTCCATCAATGCTCAGTTGATAATAGTGCAATAATCTTGGCTTGGTCTTTTTGGGATGCTTTAGTTTTTATGAAGATTCTAAGTTGGAATATTTGTGGATGTAGTTCTGCGAGCAAGTAAAGGTTGATCAGAAAAACGATTACGGCGGCAAAGGCGAATCTGATAGCCATCCACGAAACAAAATTGATCGAGAGATTTTGTAGCTATATGGAAAAAAAGATTTGTGGATCGGGCGGCGCTTCCCGCAGAAGGCATGGCAGGGGGGATCCTCATTATGTGGGATATGAGGAATATTGTGGTCCAAGAAAGATAGGAAGGGATGCATTTGTTGATCAAAATCAGCGGAGGCGATGCACCCGACTGGTGGTTCGCAACGGTCTATGGCCCTTGTGATAAGGAAGGTCGGGAGGACTTTTTGATTGAGATGGCAGCTCTATCAGCCATCATTCAAGGCCTTTGGTGTGTGGGAGGAGACTTCAACATGGTCAGACACACGGGAGAAGAGGCAATGTATCATGACAAATGCGACTATGAGAAAGTTTGATGACTGGGTTCACAACATGAATATTCAAGAATCAGAACTTAAGAATTTAAAGTGTATTTGGAGTAATGGCAAGGAGAGCCCAACAATGTCCAAGATGGACCGGTTCATGTACAATTTAGATTAGGGAGGAAAATTCAAACAACAAAGAGTCTGGAGCTTACAATGCATCACGTCAGATCACTGGTTAATCGTCCTAGACACAACAAAGACAAAATGGGGGCCCGCCCCTTTTCAATTTGAGAATGCTGGCTGCAACAACCAAACATCAAAGAAAGGGTGCAATAGGAATGGAGAGTTGATCAAAGCAGAGGGTGGGCGGCGTACAAGATAATGACGAAGATGAAGAATCTAAAATGAAAATTACGAATGTGGAACAAGGGCTTGGTCGCTGAGGATAGTGCAAGGACAACAGAGCTAATGGACTCGCTCACGATCTTGGATAGAAAGTTGGAGACAAAATAACCCTGTTTTGTTAGAAGAAAGAAAGAAGATTGAGGAAATACATCTGCTGGAAAATAGATTGGAAAGGAGAAGCAGACAAAGAGCTAAAATGAAATGGGCAAAGGAAGGAGATGTTAACACTAAATACTTTCATTGAATTTTCTCCCTTAGAAGAGCCAGGGCCACCATAAGCAAATTAGAGGATAAGTTAGGCAATTTAGTTGATAATGAAGAAGAAATCCAACAAATAATTATTGATTATTTTGGAAGCCCTTGCAAGGAAAAATCCCATGTGAAATGCGGGATTGAAGATTTGCAGTGGCAAGGAATATCAGATGAAGCTAGCAGGTGGCTGGAACGAGGCTTTGAAGGAGAAGAAATAAGAGAGGCGGTTTTCAGTTGTGATAGAGGAAAGGCCCTGGGACCAGACGGGTTTACAATGGCTTTCTTCCAATAGACATGGGAAACAGTTAAACAATACATCATAAACTGTCTAATCGAATTCCATAAAGACGCCATTGTAAACGAAAAAGTTAATGAAACATACATTTTCTTAATCCCAAAGAAGAACAATTCAATGAAAGTTGAAGATTATAGCTCGATCAACCATACCACAAGTATCTATAAGATTCTTGCCAAGACCCTTAGCAAATAGACTCAAGGCGGTTCTCCCCACAACTATTAATGAACACGAGATGGCTTTTGTCAGAAACAGACAAATAATGGATGTGGTCTTGATTGCCAATGAAGCAATGGAGGATTACTGGACCAGTGGAAAAGAAGGACTTCTGTCGAAGGTGGACTTTGCTACAGCTTATGATTCGGTAAGATGGAACTTCATTAACTTTGTTTTGAATAAAAAAGGATTTGGGGAGCAATGGAGAAGGTGGATGCAAGCATGCCTGCAAATAGTAAACTATTTAGTGTTCATTAACGGGAAATGAAGAGGAAAGTTCAATGGTTACAGAGGGCTGAGGCAAAAAGATCCTCTCTCTCCTTCCTGTATACCATTATCGTAGATATGCTGACTAGAATCCTTGAGCAGGCAGTAGTGGAAGGAAAGGTGGAAGGAATACTAGTTGAAAAAAAGAAAGTTCAGCTTACCCACCTCTTGTTTGCTGATGATTGTCTTATATTCATGAAGAATCGTAAGTAGGAGATTAAGGTAGTAATGGAAGCTTTACAAGCTTTAAGCTTCCTGACAGGATTGGACATTAACAGGAGCAAAAGTTAGCTGTTGGGCATTAATTTGAATAGAGAAATAGTGGACAAAATGGCGGCAGAATTAAAAGTCTCCATTGGAAGTTGGGCTATGCAATACCTGGGAATGCCACTAGGGGGAAAACCAAACAGCACGGGGTTTTGGGAACCAATGATACTCACCATAAAAAAGGACGACGGGATGGAAAAAAAGCTATCTCTCAAGGGGCAGACGTCTACTATTGCTCAAAATAGTTTTGGAAGCATTACCAACATATTTAGTGTCGATATTCAAAATGCCAAAGAAAGTGGCTGGTCTCATTGAAAAATATATGAGGAACTTCTTGTGGAAAAATGAAGAGGATCACAAAGGCCACAATTTGGTGAAATGGGAGTAGGTTTGCAAAGAAATTCATGAAAGAGGTTTGGGTATAGGTGGGATGTTAAAGAAATATATTGCTTTAAGGGGCAAATGGTCGTGGCGTATGTAAGAAATGCCAGATGTCTTGTGGATTGAAGTAGTTAAAAGCATACATGGTGAGAATTCCTATGGAAGGAAGCAGGATTGAACTGGAGGAGTAGTTATCGATCACCATGGAATGACATATACGTCATATACAACAAATTCAGACCACATACTATTTGGAAAGTAGGAAATGGGGAGAAGGTTGACTTTTGGAATGACATTTGGTGCGACATAGAGAAACTAAAGGATAAGTTCCCTAACATGCACAAGATATCTAACAAGCAAGAAGCTCCTATATCGGATTTTCGAATCTGCAACATAAAGGAAGACAGGACTTAGTGGGGATGGAATTTGCATTTGCTCAGAAATATCAGAGACGGGCACGTGGAGGAATTAAGCGAGCTGCTGCATACATTACAAAGATTCCAACTAGGCGACATAAATGGGGAGGATCGTCCAATATGGAGGGGAGAGCCAAATAAAAAATTCTCAGTTCGCTCCTTCATGGTCGTTCTGAAAGCGGGTGATACAAATCAAACTAATGTTCCAGTAGACTTCATTCGGAAGACTAATGCTCCTATGAAAGCACTTATTTTAGCATGGCTAATTAGCTTGAATAGGCTAAATACAACATAAAACCTACAAAAATGCCTCCCCTATCACTATCTGAACCCGTCTATATGTTTGCTATGCTGGAATAGCCCGGAGACAACCAATCATATATTAAGGGAATTTAGAGTGGTGTAGCAAGTGTGGTGCAGATGGATGCATAAGTACGCAAACATGGCTCCGCCTCCAGCGTCTTCCATGTTTCAAATACCGGAGGCTGTATTAGCTTAAAAAATTCAGCACTACTGGAGGATCATCGCGCTTTCTATGTGGTAGACCATCTAGGAGGAAAGGAACACAAGACTTTTTTTAAGGTAAAAACAGATCGGAACGACATTTATAAGAAAGATCCAATATTTTGTTTGCAACCTGAGTCTCTATATCAAAATTGGGAAAGGGATACTATTTTGGGGAATGGTTATGTAACAGGGAGAACATTATTCAATCCTTCTAATTTTGCTTTCTGTTTGTTGCCCTAATGCCTCATCGGGCTCTTTTCTTTATTACCTTTAATTTAATAGTTTCTGTTAAAAAAAAAAAGAAAAAAGAAATTGATGCATATGTTCTCGAGTAGATGAACGCATAACTTGACTTATTAAGCTGACATTTAAGGCAAATATAACATTGAATATGAGCTAAATAGATTAGTTTATGTAGTATTCTCAAGGCGATGAACTTAGGCAACAAGTTTCAATAAGGTGAGGAGGGACCTGGCCAAAGTTTAATTAAGTCTAAGGCAAACCATAAAATAATTAATTAGAGGTCTTTAAAGAATGTTTATTTATTCAGTGGTCCTTTCCTCTAGATATATGTGTGTGCATGTGTGTGTTAAAATAATATATTATTTATTTTTTATTAATTTAGGGTTTAAAATAAATATTTTTTCAATTCCTTTGAAAAAAAAAGAAAATTTACAAATACCCTTCCTATAGCGCCTTGGTCATTTCCTAGGTTTTTGCGAGCATTGGCACTTACTTGAGCTTGTATGTCCATTAAATTTCCTCAAACAAAATCAGCCATGTGTAAGTTGGGGTGGAACGAAATTTAAAAGGGGGCGAAGCTGCCACCTGGTTCTATTCCCCAGGACGAACTAATTATGTTTGAAAAATAAACTTATTTCATTAAACTCCACAACTAGTGATGCAATGTTTCGATACATTTCATTACACACTTCTCTCCCCAAAACAAATACATCATCCCTTACAAAATTTTACAATATAGTTATTACATAGCATGGAGAATGTTTTACTAGTTCTTAACCCACTCTCCAAAGCTATAATGATTTCCTAGTTTTGTTAAAGATACCCAGGTTGCAAACAATAATTCTGATCTCTCCCATGCTTATTCATTCCCTTTTTCCTTGTCTTCAAAACTCTTATGTTTCTTTCTTCCCAAATAACATAGTAGACAACAAAGAGAGCACACTTCTAGTATTCTCTCATGTGGTGCTGGTACTTAGCAAGAATTCAAAAAGCTGGTTTTGAGGTAGAGAATCCATCTACCTATGCTCTTCCTTCCATCTCCTCTGTATTCTATTGATGTATGAGTAGCTCCAAAAAATGTGCTTGACCTCCTCACTTGCCTCCCTCCATAAATAACACCAATGGGGTAAGAGGGCTTTATTTGGGTTCTTCTTTTGTATCATGTCTGCACAATAAAGTTTCTCGAGGTCAGTTAACTATCCCAACATCTTAGCTTTTGTTGGTTTTTTTGCTTTCCAAGTGACATTTGCTCTTCTTGATTGGTCTCTTCTTCCCCTTCATAACTCCTCATGATGAACTTTTTAAAGGATTTTGGTGAAAATTTGTCAATTGTATCAATCTGTCTGGTCTTTGGGAAAGTCTCACTTCTTTTAATATTTGTAACAAGACTGTTATCTCATGCTCTTCTTCATTGTTGAAGCTTCTTCTAAGCTTGAGGCCCTATCCCATATTATGTTGTTCCTCGACCTTAGTCCCTTCTCTAAAGGCCACTATCTCTACCTTGTATAATCTGGACATTGTATATAGCCTTGGAAATTGTTATTGGAAGGATGTGGATCAACACCAATGCTCCTTCTGGAATTTTCTCTCTCCCATTTCCTTGTTTCCATCATATTTGATGTCAGAACTTGTGAGCAATTGCATGAATAAATTTCCAAGGCCCCCTCGTATGATTTCTATGATTGATGCATGTTTCTTGGCCCCCATCTTGCACTCCATGAATAGTTCATATGACTGTACTCCAAAGTTTAGCCTTTTTCTAATGCATTTTCCAAACTACTTACTAGACAATGCCTTGCTCCTAGCCTCTATATTTCCCACCCCTAGGCCCCCCCTGTGCAACACCTTTTTTTTCTATTTTTTTTTTCGCCTGAGACCATTTCACTAGATTATTTGTTCTCTTCTCTTCTTTTTATAAGAAACTTCATCATTCTTTCAAATTCTTTAGCCATCTTTCTTGGAATTTTGAAAATAGAGAGAAAATATGTAGGAATGGTCTCCAAAGTTGACTTTAGTAGCAAAAGTTGTTATCCTTTTGGCAAATAACTCTTTCTCCATCCTTATATCCTTCTCCTTACAGTTTGAATCATTGATTCTTAGAAATAATGCTTATTAGCATCACCTCAAAGGTAGGCCTAGGTACTTCAATGGCCATTCCCCTATTGTAACCTCTATCCTTTGAGTAGCTAATTGAAATTGACATTTTTGTAACATCTCTTTCATGTTTTTTATAAGGTGACGCCTTGACAACACTGTGCACCAAATTCTGTTATAGCTCTTAGTTTACCATATTTCTAGGGGTTGCAACTTCTAATTTGAGGTTACGAATGGGTGTCTCAGCAGGTTTGCGCTCAATCATGTTCATATCGACTACTAAATCCAAGATAATTTATCTTTGAGAAACAGAGATAGCCTCTTAGACCTAGCACACTACTCACCCAAAAAATATTTCAACCCACCTAGGTCTTTAATTTTAAATTCAGCACTCAACAATCTCTCTCTCTCTCTCTCTCTCTCTTAAAAAGAAGCATAATGCATTGTATTTTATGTAATTTCTAGGCAAATATATACATTATAGGGATATTCGAAATTAGTCAACCAAGCTGTACGCAATAGGGTTCCATCCGTTAACCATTCCTCCAAGTGGCCCTCTATAGAGTCTAGACTTGCTCATCTTAATGGAAGCTAAGAGAAAAGAGGTGTTCCATACCTTCATAACATCACTTTCCACATCCTCAAGAGGGTTGTTTTTCACCAAGAAAGGATAGGGAGGATTAATTTAGTCCTACTTTAAGGCAAACTTCCTTTTGGGAACTAGCAGTGCAGACTATTTAGAAGAAGAGTTTAGGGGTGGAGATGTAACTACCTTTCCAAGGGTAGAAGATTGCTATTACTCAATTCAGCCCTAGAAGCCGTTCCCACATATTTTATGTTAGTCTTGAAAATGCCAAAAAGGGTAGCTGTACAAATTGAAAGATTAACGAGGGACTTTCTTTGAAATAAAGAAGAAGGTGGGAAAGGAGCTTGCTTGAAGAGATAGAGATAGATGTGTAAACCAATGGAAAAAGGGGGATTGGTTTTTGGGGACATCTTTTAAAGAAATAAGGCTTTGGCTGGCAAGTGACTTTGGATATTCCATGTGAAGTGGGGAGCTTTGTGGACAAGGATAATGAAAAGCATTGATGGAGTGAGGAAGAATGGTGTGCAAAACTAAAACCCATCCAAGAGTAACTTACAAAAGTCATTGGAAATTCTTTTAGCGATTGGGTGATTCAGTGGGCTCCAATTTTGTACTCTATGTAACAGGGTTTTTCTGGGATGCTCATGGGTTCCTTCTGTTTTTTCCATATGTAATTTTGCGCCTAGGCGCTGGACAGCTCGTCTTTTTAATATAATTATGTTTCCTTTCAAAAAAAAAAAGTCATTGGAAATTCATCTACTTCATGTACCCTCAGTTTCTGCAAATGGATGATGAGATGGAAAGCAGGATATGGGAGAATTATTAGATTTTGGGAGGATCATTGGTGTGGCCCCCATCCTTTCAAACAACAGTTCTCAAGAATTTCCAACAAATTAGTATTGCATGAGGCTCCGATAGCATCTCCACATTCAAGAAGAAAGAGAGAGAGAAAGTTAGCAGGGATGGAGTCTAAACTTAAGGTGAAATTTGAGGGAGGGGATAAACAAGAGATCATTCAACTGAACCAACAGTTTGGAGGAGTGAGATTATAGGAAAGGGAAGATAAGAAGGTGTAGATAGGAGACAACAGTGGGAACTTCTCTTTAAAATCCTTTTTGGAGCTCTTAGGAGTAGAGAAGCATACTCAAGAGCAGACCTCTAGTGCCGAATACTTATGATTGTCAAAGTCCTTGACAAAAGCTAAGATCAAGGAACAAAAATTCGACGAATTTTGTCGAATTTCGGCGAAATATTTCGGTATTTGATGAAATCGAACCAGATTTACACTGTAAAATTTTTTTTACAAAAATTCGTACGAAATCTGAGAATTTCGGTCGAAGTTGATGAAATTTCGTCGAAATTCAGCGAAATTCGAGCGGGAAAAAAAAGTTGCAGAACGCAGAGAATGTACCTCGAGCAGACAGTGTACGCACGCAGAGAAGCTTTATCAGATTTGCATCGCATGTGAATAAATAGTAACAAAACCCTAACCAACCTGAGGCGCTATAAATTCGAATCGGAACTTGCAACTTCGACGCACAGTTCAGTGAAAACGTTTTCCTGCTTCCAGTGAAAACGCAACTTCAGACGGTGGTTTTCCTGCTTCGATTCGGCCCTCGTTTTCCTGCTTCCAGTCAAGTGAGAAAACGTTTTGGTGTGCAGATTTC
>JAJIYU010002859.1:0-28751 GCA_030144865.1 Tinospora cordifolia | reverse complement strand
TCTCACACTCAAGAGAGAAAAGAAAAGTGAGAAGGAGAGCCAAGAAGAGGGCTTGAAGCACAAGATGACAACTCAACTCTTGTTGCTTGGGATGGTTTGATTTGTGAGCATGGGGGATTTATATAGGCTTCAAAAGTGTGTAGAATAGCAAGTTTGTGGTGCTCTAATGCTAAGAAACTTGCCAATAATTCAAATTTTCGTGTCTCCCAAGTACAAGGGATTAGCAGGTAATTTTTTTGGAAATTTTTGGGATTTTAGAAACCAATTTTTGGATTTTTGAAGTATTTTTTAATGATTTATTTTGGATTTTCGTTTATTTTATTCGGATCATCTAATATTAGTCGTCGGATCATCCTAAGGATGCGTTTCGGGATCAGATTGGGTGGATAACATCTGGAACGTTGGATCTGCTGCGAGACACGCGTTCCAATTAGATCAGAACCATCGAATTGTTCTCGGATCAAGCAGTTGAATCAAATCTTCGATCTCGTCCGTTGATCAACCTCGATCGGAGGTACGTTCACGATTTTGTTTTGGCGAGTGGAATCTCGGCCGTTGATGGTCCTCGATGATAGCATCAGATCGCGATCAAGATCATCAAATTTGATCTAGACCGTTGATTATCTTCGAGCACAGCACCGGTTCGCGATTGGATCTACACGACTTTGATCTCCGCCATTGGATGAACCTCGAGTTTCGTGTGCGGATTCGATTTCTCGATCAACGAAAAGGATCCTATTCGTTCGATTAGGCCGATCGTTTCTGGACCGTTCGATTCTCCTCGATTGCGGTGTGTTCGCGATCTCCAATTTCGATTTTGATCCGAGCCGTTGGATTTGGATGATCGATTTGTGGCTGTTGGATCTTCATGATTCGGTGCTCCTGAACGTCGTTTAAGCCTTTGATCTTATTCGTTGGATCGGACAGATCAAATTTGGACCGTTGGATCGTGTTTCTAATTACAAAATCTCTTTCCAAAGCTTCTATAATCCGAATTTTAGCCAATTGGACACTTCCAAATTGATAAAAATTTGATTTTCTTGTATATCCCCTTCCATATTGATGATTTACTAAATTTTTTCCCTTTCTAATTATTTAATATTGCATTTATTATATATATATCTATATCTTCGTCCATTCGATCTTCGTTATCCTGTGCGCTCGGGCATTGGTGCGGATCATCTTGCGGCCGTTAGATGCGTTTTGAATTATATTTATATGATTTTCAGCCGAATTTCATGTTTTATTTTTGGATTTTTGCCAAATCTTAATCCAAGTTGACTTTCTAATCTTGTTTTCATCAAAAATTGCACATATCCTTGTATTTTTTATATACATTATATTCATATATTGTCTTCCAAAAATCCATTAAATTGATTTTATTCCTTATTTGACTAAATTAGGACTTACCAAATTTTTCATCCGTTAATTCTGTATAATTCTCTAAATAAATTTTCAAATTTCATACAAATTTTCAAGATGTTACATTGGGACATCACCCATGTGAACTAATCACATGTAAAAAACACCCACAATGACCCTCGTATTCACTGTGACAGTATGTGGTTCTTATTCTCAACATCTTTCATTAAATCTCATAATCATAAATCATAAATAAGTCATACTCGAGAAAAATAAACAAAAATAATTTCAACATATAAACATTCAAAACATGAAAGCAAATACTTAGTATGCATCATGCTTTAAAATAAACTTAAACATGTATAATTTAATCATGACATGATTCCATGATGTACATGCAAATCTAATATATATATATATTTGAAAAAACATGTTATTCAAACATAATATGCATACCAAACTAAAATTAAATATGCATGAATATGGTATTAAACTAAATAAGTAGAATAGAGGTTTGAGAAGCCACTTCCACCTTAAAAATAAATTTCTTTTGTAAGCCTTTGAAATCCAGCAGAGTTATGTTACTCCAAAACTTCTAAACACTTAAGAACTCTCATGAACACTCAATAACAGTTCAAGATTATTCAAGAACTAAGGGGATTGCCAAGAAGAAGGCCAGAGAGAGTCAAGAGGGATTAATGTGCTCTTGCTTTGGGATGAAAAGAATGGGAGTACTAGAGGTCCTTCATATAGAGTGAAAATTGATAACTTTGGGCATTTTTCATATAGAAATTTTTTATTTTTATTGGGTCTTGGTGGCTCCAAATCAAACCATGGGTTTTAGGGGTTTTTTGGAGTATTTTTCAAAATTTTCTTTCTATTTTTCTATTTTTCTATCATTATTTTATTTTTTTTCTTTTTTTATTTCGGCTCTTCAAATCCAAGCAGCACGATTTTGGCGAAATTATCGAAATCGTGCGGCACGCGATTTGCCTACGCGCATTCACCTCTTTTATATATATATATATATCATTATATAACTTATATAACTTTATAATTTACACTTATATAACTTTATACTTTTATACTTATATCATGTTATACTTGCATTAGATAAATATAAGCATATAACTTTTTTATTTATAAATTTACACTTATTATTTCTTATACATTATGTTTTGTACATCTATACTAATATGATATTATTTTAACACCCATTATACTAACACACATATTATTCACACACATAATTATATAATACTATTTTTACAATCATAACAAATATTTTTTTATACTTGTATTTATCTAATACATATATCCGTGTGTATATATATATATATATATATGTATGTATGTATGTATGTATGTATGTATGTATGTATGTATGTATGTATGTATGTATGTATGTATGTATGTATATGTGTGTGTGTGTGTTTTTATTATTTATTCTCGGATACCAAGGTATTTCAATTAATTTAATTTATTTTATGTAACACCCCAACCCCCAAGAGACAGGTTTAAGCTCAACCACAAAGCGAGTTGGGTCCAATGTTACATTTAGAAGTGCACAACTTCCGTCACTTTCTATTATCTCAAGTCTTTTTATTTCTCAATGAGCACACAACCCAAATAATTTAATTCTAATTTAATAAGAATATTACAAAAGAGATAAAAGAAAAACTTCAATCTTTGTTTATTAAATAAAATAAAGAGATACATGCTTGAAATTCAAATAATGAAAAGGGGGTACATAACTCTAAAATTTAAAAGTAAAATTCAGCGGAAGTCTTTATTTAAAATTTTGGGCAATATGGCCTTACATAGAAACTTTCTAAAAATAGAGTTTGTAATCTCTTATCTTTTCAAAAAAAAAAATCTCTTTAGCAAGCTTGCTCATGCATTTCAAATTTCTAAAAAATAGAAGGAAGGGGTGAGCACATAGCCCAGTGGATCATTCATCAAACTACTAATTACTAATTCAAATCAAAAGTATGTCTAATTTCAATCACTTACAAGCATTAAGCGTTTCAAATAATATCTTGTCAATGTTGTATATTTGACCAAAAAGGGTTTTCAATCCCTTAATATTCTTCATTAAAGTACTCCTATTCTAGGATGGAATGACAATTTATCTTGTCACAATCCATTGGAAATAAAGATCACATGTCCACATTCCAAGTATTTTAAAACACATCCACACTTAGTGATGTTACTCATATACACTAAGTATGTGCAAAAAACACACATAGCGTCACTTAGACTATGATGGTACATGGTTGTTATCTGCACTTTCTCATATTTAATTTCAAATAAATATGAAAAAAGATCATAATAATTAATATCAGAATTTAAATAGTCAAGAGAACATGGAAACACACATGGCATGGTTAAAAATTCAAAAAATAAGCCTAAGCATGGTTTCTAAGCTTGTTATGCTATCATGTAAGCATTAAAATATGACAACATGTTAAATTGAAAATAAAACTTGATCAAACATGCTTCAAACTGAAATATAAACATCTTGAAAACTAAAAATAAACATGAATATACTAAAGACTTGAAGTAGTAAAGAATGAGTTCTAGAAATCTCATCCACCTTAATTCGAGTTTCTTTGTAGAATCTGGCAGAGGTTCCCCTTATCCACCACTTTTAGAACTTCAAAAACTTCTAATCACCAACAAAAATACTTCAACAACTCTCTAAAACAGTAAAAATAAGAACTTCTCACACAAGAAAGAAAAGAGAGTGAGAAGAGGTGTCAAGAAGAAGGCAAAAACAAGCAAAGAGGAAAGTGTCAACTCTTTGCTTTAGGATAAGATGAATGTGAGCACAAGGGGGTATTTATTGGTGTTCATGAGCACAAGGGGGCATCTAGGGCAGCTCACCACGTTTGGGTATGTTTCCAAACTCATAAGAGGATGGTTTGCGTGAGAAAAACAAGTGTGCTCATGGTTGGCAAATGGGACCACTAAGGTTTCCAATCCAAGTGTGAGCAAAATCATTGAACCTTATTTGTTTCTTTTATGTGTGCGAACACAAGTAAAGGTTTAGCATACATTATAATCCCTCTTCGACGTCCTCTATTAGTAGGGAAACATTATAATGTGTTGTGATTCATAAAATCAAATAAGTTTGAATTATATGGGCACACAAAAACAAAGCTTTGGAATGTTTCTTATTTTCCTTAGATTCTCTCCCTTTTTGGCTCCACATGTGAGCATGAGACAAGTTTCTATTTTCTAATATTTTTTTTTCTAGGTGAAAGAATCTTTCTATATCTTTTTAAATCAGCCACTCTCATTAAACTTCTATCTTGGGTTTGTCACATGTGTGCCCACACACACACTTATGAGACATTTTATATATAACCTTAGTATACATGATTATCTATCTTAACACATGGAATCATTCTTCATGGTTTCTATAGGTTTGGGCATACTTGATCATTTACATGGCACATGGGATCATTCTTAATGGTTTCAAATAATGGACACGTCCCATGGAGCTTAGGGTAGGGTAGGGTGCACATGATCATGGTGTTCCACCCATGTGACTTGGGTTTACAAAAATCAAATAAAAATGAATATCTCCTTATTTACATGGAATTATGATTTATACCCTATAATTTTGGAATCACATGAACCTAATGCACATTTTAAGGTATGGTTTGGCCCTAGGTGATTTTCCTTCAAAACCTTTTCTTATTTTAGACCCACTGAGGTCACTAGGCAATGAAAATCCAAATCTTGGCTAATTATTCTAATTTTTGGATATATGATTCATTTTGTTAGTTCATGTCATTTGTTTTGTTTCAAGTCATTTCAATCCCCTGAAGTACCCTAAATGACATTTTTTTCTAATTTGGACCCCTTGAAGGGCATTTGGCAAATGAAAACCTTAACCTCAACCAATTGTAATTTTTGGATATGTTGCTAATTTTGTTAGTTCATATTATTCCATTTCATTTCAGGTCATTTCGATCCCCTGAAGTACTTCAAATGCAATTCTTTCTAATTTGGACCCCCTGAAGGTCGTTTGGCAAATGAAAACCTTAACCTTGACCAATTATTCTAATTTTTTTGATATATTGTCCCCTTAGTTGGTTCATGTCACCTTACTTCATTTCACATTGTTTTGGGTCCCTAAAGGGCACTAAATGAAAGTTTTGGAAACCTGCCAAATTTAGCCCCGAAATGTGCTCGATTTCATTTTGCACCCAAATTTCACTGAATAAATGATAAATTTCATTTAATTTTGAGTATAGAGGATTTAGGGTATTACATTTTTTACTTTAGAGTATACACAGTTTATATCTAAAACATTATAAATTTCTCAAATAAAATATTTTATTTGAAATTCATACAATATTCAAAGGTGCTACATCCTATCCCCCTTAAAAGGAATTTTGTCCTCGAAATTTGTACTTATTCATGGGTTCCTAGTAAATAGATGTTGGTACTTGGTCTTTATTTCATTCTCCAACTCCTAGGTAACCTCTTTCATTCCATGATGTTTCCACAGCACATTAACTAAGGAAATATTCTTAATTCTCAGGTTTTGTACCTTGTGATCAAAGATTCTAATTGTCGCTTCTTCATAAGTGGCATCCTCTTGAACATTTACTTCTTCCTAGTGGATGATGTGAGAAGAGTCTGGTTTATACTTTCTCAACATCGACACGTGGTACACATTGTGGGGCAAGGTCATCCAGTTTGGTAGTTCCAACTCATAAGCACATTCTCTGATCCTCCTAAGTATTTCAAAGGGTCCAACAAATCTCGGTGATAACTTTCCCTTGAATCTGAACCTCTTAATACCCTTCTGAGGATTTATATTTAGAAATATTTTATCCCCTACTTAAAACTCTAAGGGTTTCATTCTCTTGTCAGCATAGCTTTACTGACAACTCTGAGTTGTAGCCAACCTTTTTTGTATTAGTTTGACTAGGTTGTTTATTTCTTCCACCAAGTTTGGCCCAGTAAGAACACGATCTTCAAGTTCGGCCCAACAAGTTGGTGATCTGTAATGCCTTCATATAGAGCCTCATATAGAGCCATCTTGATACTTGCCTGATAACTATTGTTATAGGAAAACTCTACTAAGTGCAAGTATTTGCTCCAGTTTCCCTTAAAGTCCAGAACACAAGATCTCGACATATCTTCTAAGGTCAAATTGCCCATCTATCTAAGGGTGAAAAGCAGTGCTCATGGTGATTTTAGTACCCAACTCGTTCTGTAAGCTCTGCCAGAATTGAGAAGTGAAGCAAGAGTCTTGGTCAGATACTATCATCTTGGACACACCATATAGCCTTACAATCTTTTTCGCATATAACCTCCCAACTTATTAACTTGGTCTATAGATCTGATTGGCAAGAAATGAGCCACTTTGGTGAGACGATCCACAATCATCCAAATAGTATCCTCTCCTTTCTGACTCCTGAGGAAACCATTGACAAAATTCATGGCATTGTTATCCCACTTCCATTTAGGGATAGGGAGTGGTTGTAACAATCCAGAGGGTTTCTGATGTTCTGCTTTTATTTGTTGTTAATAGGTTAAGCATTTAGAAACATGTTTAGCCATGTCTTTTTTCATCCCTCACCACTAATAAGCCTTTCTAAGATTCTAGTACATCTTATCTCCACCTGGATGCATCGTATACTTGGTGTGATTAGCCTCATCCAGTATAGTCTACTTACTCTGTTCATTCTGAGGTACACATATCCTTTTCCCGAGCCTTAGGATATTTTCAGCACCTAACCTGAAGTCAGCATGATTTCTCTGTGTAACTCCTTCGATCAGACTAGTAAGCCATTTGTCTTGCCTTTGTTCATCCCTGATCTAGTGCAGAAGATCCAGCTGGCAAGACATAGTGTAGAGGTAGGCTTGCTTTTCATTTAGAGTCAGTCCCAACCTAAAGTCATCAATCAACTGGTACATCTGGCCTTTCTCTTCCTCCTATTTGTTGAACTTTCTACTCAAGGCATCAGCCACTACATTGGCCTTCCCCGGATGGTAGTGTTGTTGCCTAAGGTTCAACTCCTTATGGGTATAGATGTACTTCAAGTTCTTGTGATCTAAAAACAAATCAAGTTTCTCACCATACAGGTAGTATATCCAAATCTTTAGGGCAAATACAATGGCTGCTAACTCTAGGTCGTGAATAGGGTAGTTCTTCTCATGGACCTTCAGCTATCGCAAGGCATAAGCGACTACTTGTATTTCTTGCATCAATATTGTTCCCAGTCTACTCGGTGATTTATTAGTATAAAGGGTAAAGGTAACGCCATGGGTTGGAGTGACTAGGATAGGGTTCGTAGTTAATCTCTCCTTCAGTTCTTGGAATGATTATTCGCACTTCTCATCCCAATTGAACTTAACTCCCTCTTGGTTAGCTTAGTCATAGGTTTTGCTAGTTTAGAGAAATCTTGGATAAACCTTTTGTAGTATCCAGCCAGGCCTAAGAAACTTTTGATCTCTGTAATTATCTTTGGCTGCTTCCAATTCATGACAACCTCCACCTTCTTCGAATCTATAGAAATGTTTTCTTCTGATACTACATGGCCAAGGAACTTCACTGTCTTCATCCAGAATTCACACTTGCTAAACTTGGCATATACTTGGTGCCTTCTGAGGGTCTCCAACACTATTCGCAAGTGTTCCAAGTGTTCAACTTCTGTCTTTGAGTAAATCAAGATGTCGTCCACGAATACCACTACAAACTAGTCAAGGTATTGTCTAAACACTCGGTTCATTAAATCTACAATGTTGTTGGGGCATTGGTCAAACCAAAGGGCATCACGGTGAACTCAAAGTGTTCGTATCTTGTTCTGAAGGCTGTTTTGTATATGTCAGACTCCCTAATTCTCAACTGACAATAACCAGACCTAAGATCAATCTTTGAAAAATGAGTGGCTCCTCTCAATTGATCGAATAGGTCATCAATCATTGGTAGAGGGTATTTATTCTTTACTAGAGCTTGGTTCAGCTTCCGGTAGCCGACACATTGCCTTATGGAACCATCTTTCTTCTTCACGAATACTACAGGAGCTCCCCAAGGTAACTTACTCGGCTGGATAAAGCCTTCCTCCTGGAGCTCATCGAGTTGACTTCAACTCAATTAGTTTTATTGGTGCCATTCTGTAAGGAGGTATGGCTATAGTGTTGGTTCTAGGGTGAAGTTTAATCTTGAACTCTAATTCTCTAGAAGGTGTTAGTCTGGGTAAGTCATGTGGAAACACATCCTCGTACTCACTAACCACTACTAGGTCTTGGATTTTCTTTAATTCAACAGGTTCTTCTTTAGAGAGTTCCTCGAACTCATTCTTCTACCTTAAGCAGTTCATCGTGGCTAAGGTTGGACTCCTCGGTGGTTGCTACAGATCCCCATTGACTCTATAGGCTTCCCCAAAAGGTAGGGTTATGGTTACTCATCTCTTAGGACAATCTATTTGGGCTTGGTACTGGTCTAACTAATCCATCCCCGAAAATTACATCATAGCCATGAAAGGTAAAGTACATAGGTCAACTGTTAAGAGTTTATCCCCAAACCTTAGGTCAGAACTACACATTCTTTTTGAAGTCACAATGGTCCCTATTGGTGTGGACACATTCCAAGTCATGGGTAGTGTTTTTGTCACAAGTTGTAACCTATCAGCTAATTCCTTGGAAATAAATGATTTTGAGGCGCCCGAGTCAAACAATAGAGTTTCACAGCAACATTGAATAACAAGAATGTTACTTCCACTGCAGGGATTGGGTCTTTGTGAGTCTCAACAGCAAACATTCTGGCCTGGTTCTGACCATGGCCCTGGTTTTGCCCATGATTGGCGTTATGTTATTGTTGCTTGACTTTAGGACGACCGTTCTAACCTCCTCCCTAGGTGTTCTAGTGTTGCTGGGGAGCTTGAGCTAGTGCAGTCAGGTAATTTCTTACTTTATGGCTTCTTTGTCTGCACACGTAGCACACCCCTTGTCTATTTGCTTGCTCCGTTGACTCATCTTTATTCTGCCCCTGTCTCTGTGGTGCATTCCCACCATTCTTACTTTTCTTTTGAGCCCCTTGATTATTTTCATTTCGGAGCCTCTTATTCTTCCCCCTCAACCTTTATTCCAAGTTGAGTTCTTATTCCAGACTTAGAGCCTTTTCCATGACGTCTTTGTAAGTCTTTAGGCCCAAAGTATTCACTATCTTTTAGATCTCCATCTTGAGACCCTATGTGAATCTATTAGCCTTCCTTTGCTCCTCCCTGATCAGATCTGGTGAGAATTTTACCAGTTTAGTGAATTTCCTCTCATATTCAGCTATAGTCATGTCCTCTCTAATTTAGTTGAACAAAGCCCTCCTGTAGCTTGTTCAAAGTCGATTTCAAAAAAAACTTTTCATAGAAGATCTCTATGAAGTTCTCCCAGCTCATAGCATCAATATCTGTATTAGGGTCCATCCTCATCATTTCCCAACAACTTCTGCCTGGTCCTTTGAAGTGGTGTGTGGCCAGTGCCACCTGTCTTGACCCAATTACCTTCAGTACATTGAGAATTTCCTCCATCTCTTGGTACCAGTGGTCCACCGAGATGCAATATGTTACCATCGAATGAAGGAGGATGGTGTAACACCCCAACCCCCGTATCTTTAAGCAGTGTACATGGCCACTATTCTCTTGACAGTGGACTTAACAAAATGGCAAGTCGGGCCAGTGCTACATTACAAGTGACACACACTTGTTCTTTTCTTTTTCAATATCTCGTTCCTTTGTATAAAATTCAAGAATACAAAATTTTCAATAAAATCAAGGCAAATTAAAAGAGATAACGAAACTCAAACTATTTTATTCATAATAGAAATTGAAAGTACTAAACTTTTCAAAAAAAAAAAACTAATTGTTACAACGGAAGTCTTCAAAATATTTTTCAGTAGAAAAGCATAAAAACTTTGGGCAACACGCCCTTAAAAATTTTTAAAAATATAATATTGTAGACAATTTCTAAGAAACTATTTATATTCAACTGCTCCATGGATTTCATATTCCTGAAAAATAAGAAAGGAAGCAGTGAGCACATAGCCCTGTGGATCCTTTTCGATCAACCATCTTTCATATTCAAACTCATAACACAATCATAATTCAAACACTTGTAATCATTAGGCATTTCAAACAATAATTTGTTCAAGTCAAGTCTTAGACAAAAAGGGCATTTAATCCCTTGATGCTCTTAACTAAGAAAATAGGGCCCACTCGGCATCAACCCATTAGTGGCACGTGTCGGCATCAACCCGTTACACATGGTGACCCACCAGTGGTACATGACCCTCAAGACTTAGGTCTAAAAACCATATGACCTAACTCATATGAAAAGAACATCCATAGTGTCGTCTTGACCACTATGATAGTACGTGGTTATTATCTCCATCATCTTAAATTAATTCTCAGATCATGACTCATAAAATAAACTTCAAAATATGAAATCAAACTAAAATTCAGAATATACATAGTTAATTCATGATACACTCATGAAACATGCATCATACTTTAATTTAAAAGCCTAAGCATGATACTAACATGGCATGGATGATATGATTGCTTAAACATGAATCTTAATTGAAATACTAAAATAAACATGTAAAATTCTACAACTGAAGTTGAAAATCTTTGAATTCAGGAAAAACACACAACAATGAGAATGCCATGAATTTCAATAAGAATAGAAGGGTGTTTTAGAAATCACTTCCACCTTGTGATGCTTTCTTTCAAAATTTCAGCAGCAATTCCCCCCACGTACTAGTGCCAATGAAGATCACCCAACTTAATTTTGCAATTTGAGATAAGAACTTCTCACACACACAAGAAGGGAAGATGGGAAGAGGTGCCAAGAAGAAGGCTTAGAAATAAGAAGTAATTTCAACTCTCATCTTTGGAATGAAGAAATTAAGAGCATAGGGGAGTGAGTTTACATAGGTTTTCAAAGGGAGAAAAATAGAAAGTTTTGAGTTCTTATCTGAATAAAACACCCCAATTCTCCTTAATTTCGTACTTTCTAATTTTTGGAGCAAAATGAGTATTTTTTGAAATTTTTTCGAATTTTCAAATTTAGAAACCTATTTTTCGTGATTTTTTTATAATTTTCGCATTTTAATTTTAGATCTTTTAATCTCGGCCGTCGAATTAATCCCAGATCCATCAACGAAAATCGGATTCTTCGATCTAGACCATTAGATTTTCCTCGAGCGCTCAACAGTTCGAGATCTATCCAAAAATGTCTTCGATCGAACCGTCGGATGATCCTCGAGCGCAGCACGGTTCGCGATTAACTAACACGACTTTGATCTCGACCATCGGATGACCCTCGATCATAATGTGCGAATCTCAGTTCGCGATCAACGAACTCGATTCTGGCCACACGATTATCCTTGAGTGTTGTGTGCGAATCTCTGGCCGTTGGATTTTGATGATCCAGTGCACCCTGGCGTTTGGTTTGGTTTTAATCCCATTTGTTGGATTTTGGCAGATCAATCGTAGACCCTTGGATGTATTTTAAGTTTATTTTTTTGATTTTTCAGTCGAATTTCTTGCTTTCTTTTTGGATTTTTGCCAAATCTTGTTCGCGATTGACTTTCTAATCTTGTTTTCATCAAAAATTACACATATCCTTGTATTTTTGGCTATAATATCCCATAATATATAGTACATTCATATATTTTCTTCTAAAAATCCACTAAATTGATTTCTATTCCTCATTTGGGTAACTAGAACTTGCCAAAATTTTCATTCGTCAATTCTGTATAATTTTCTAAGTAAAAATTCAAACTTCATGTGAACTTTTCGAGATGTTATAGATGGAGCTTTTGTAGCTCTATCAGCATCTTACTCAGTTTCTCATCCTCCAATCCTTCCTGAGCCCTCTGATGTTCAGGATCTTGGGCCACAGGTTCTGGCTGTTGAACCTGGATGGGTCCAGGTACTTGGAGGTTATGGTGCACCTGAGGAATTATCTGTGGAAGTGCACTCAATAGTTGATCCAGCACCCTCTGTGACATCTCATTCATCATGGCCTCCATCCATGCCTCCATTCCAGCAGGCAGTTCCTCTTCCTGTGGCTGGGTCTCATCAGAGGTGGTGAATCGAGTAGCCTACCTTCTTGTTCCAGCCATTGTCCATAAATTTAACACCTTGTCAGTATTTGCCTCGTCAGATGTTCGTACTATCATTACTCTAGATTCATGTCTCTAGGTTCTTGATTTATTCAATGGCCTAAAGGTTTTTCTTCTTGGTTCTTTTCATGCATGGGTACATGATTTGGCCTCAAAGCAAATAAACAGTAAAGCATGCATATCATACAATCATACAATCAAGCTAGCACAGCAAGGTTCCAAGCTTCCACCTAAGCTTTCAAGTTCAAGTGTCTCATACCACTCTACCCCTTCCACTTAGGTTTTCACCTAGAACAAAGCTACACCCAAAAAATTTTGCAAATTGCTCGATAACTAAGGCTCCTAAGCCCACTATACTCCACCGTCCCATATCAGCGAGCATTAAGAAACTCATTTTGCCAGAGGTAGCGATTATTCACCACACATGGTCCATCATTCTCTGAGTCCAGGCTTCCACCATAACCCCAAGTTCCTATGCATCCCATAATACATAGAAACAGAATGATACAGAAGCTTCCTGGTCTCGTGTCTTGATCAAACAATTTCTATTTTCACACAAGTTTCAGTCTCTAGCCTATGCCCTAGAGATTTATGTTTTTGATCCACCATGCCACCCATGGCTACATTATGTTTCTATCTAGGGTCTTCCATTTGGACCTAGGGTTCAATCCTGTTGACTTACAACCTCTGTCTAGTCAAGAAACAACATTTGGCATCTTTTAAGACTTCTAATCAGTTTCTTGGCCTAATTTTTTCACCTTTTTAATTTTCTTTATATAGAAAGTAAGGGTATTCTTCAACTCAGACACTCATATAAGCTGGTGGGACAACCTCCAAATCGGGCGGCAAGACTGAAGTCTGCTTAGCAATTGTGCTTTCTAGGGCGAGATAATCCACCTCCCTTTCAATGTTTAGCTTTACTCGGGACAAGGCTTACTCACTATCAGCTCAACTTGTAGTCTTTGTATCCAAACAAAACATCTCAAATCATATGTTTCCTTTTTAAAAATAATTTCTAAAAACATTTTTCAATTTCAGAAATAGAAGGTAGGGTATTAAAATTTTATTTCAGTTCAATGTGAAACCCTAATTTGAGTTTCTAATTCTTGTCATCAAGCAACTAATGTTTGACTTTTTAATTTTAGCCTGATCAACACATGTTTAGGCTTGACTATGTATTCCTTTGGCCCAAGGCACCTAAAGCCTAAGCTCTGATACCACACTTGTAATACCCCAACCCCCGAAACTTTCAATTTGGACTTTACCACAAGGCAAGCCGAGCCAGTGCTACTTTACAAGTACATAACTTGACTTTTTATTTCAATTATTTCATGCCTTAATAGTAAGTATTTAAGAGTACATAACTCAAATTTAGGAATTTAATAAGGCAATAATACAAGAAATAAAAGAAATTCATAAAATCTATTAATTGAATGAAATTGAATACATAATTCAATCTTGAAGAAAAACTATTATAGCAAAAAATTCAAAACCTGCGCAACATGCCCTTATATAGAAATTAGAAACTTTCTAAATAAAAAAAAACTTAACTAATATTTATGGTCTTCATGTAATTCAATTTCCTGAAAAATAGAAGGAAGGGGTGAGCATATAGCCCAGTGGATCTTTTTCGAACGACTAAATTACTAATTTAGCATTAATAACACATTCAAATTAAAGTACTTGTAAATCATTAGGTGTTTCAAACAACATTTTGTTTATAGTTACAAATTTGATTGAAAGGGTTTCAAAGCCCTTTATGTTCTTTATCAAAATACCTCCCTTGAGTGAAAAGACTGTTTTTTTGTCAAGTTTTATTGGACTTAAGGCCTAACCCATATTTCAAGTACTTTCGGGCATCACCCATGTGAACTAATCATATGTAAAGAACACACATAGTGACCCTCATGTTTACTGTGACAGTACATGGTTCTTATTCTCGACATCTTTCATTAAATCTCAAAATCATGAATCATAAATAAATCATACTCAAGAAAAATAAGAAAAAATAATTTCAATATATAAACATTCAAAACATGAAACCGAACACTTAGTATGCATCATACTCAAGAAAAATAAAGTCGCGTTCTGCGACTTTGGATCGGGCGAATCGAACGCGGGTCGTTGGATCGTGGTGATTCGGTACATCCGCGCGTCAGTGCGGGCTCGATCGCGATCGTCAGATCGTGCAGAGTTGATCTTGGACCGTAAGATCGTGCGGGTTTTAGATGTGGATTACGCATTTCTGGCCGTTGGATACAATATATATTGCCAAAATTACTTTCTAAAGTTTCTATCATCTGAAATTTGCTAATGATAAACCTAATTTCACTTTCTAATCTATGTATATGTGGTTTATACCCAACATTGCACATATTTTTCTATTTTATTAAATCTTCCTATGTTTCCTACTTGTATTATATAGATTTTCTAATATTCTCTCCTTTCTATTTCTTTAATATTATTGTATTTATTAGATATCTTTCTATTTCTTTAATATTTCATACATCTCTATATTTTTCATTTCTTTATTTCATATACTTTTCTATATATCTATTTCATATTTTTATTTTCAGAGAGGTAAAAATAATTATATATGTATATGTGTGTGTGTATATATATATATATAATTCACTCTACTTACTTTATATTTGCTAATTAACTGCATAATTGTTCCAACATATGTATAATTACAAAATAATTCTATACAAATAATATTTGATAATTCTTCTTACCTTATATTATTTGTTAGATCATCCTAATACTAAGATTTTATTTGCCTCCAATTATTTTAGAATTTTTTCTTAATAAATCTTATTTCTCGTTTTCCTACATAATTTTCACCCAAGAGTCTCAAGAAATCTTCACTTACTTATTTCATTTAATTTTTTTTTTGTCGACATTATTTCTTTTTAAGTTATTTGACAAAATTATGGGGTATTACAATATATGTGTGTGTGTGTGTGTGTGTGTGTGTGTGTATATATATATGTTTTTATTATTTATTCTCATATACCAAGGTTTTTCAATTAATTTAATTTATTTCATACTTTAGAGTATACACAATTTATATCTATAATTTTATAAATTTTTCAACCGAAATATTTCATTTGAAATTCGTGCAAAATTCGTAGGTGTTACAGTTGTTGTTGGACCATCGTAACCAAAGAAGGCTTCAATTCAAAGTTGTTGGCATTGATAAGTGTTCAGGCAATTCCAGAGTAATTATTATTAAGCTCAAGCTTGAAGAAATCTCGGAGTGGTGCTTCGCCATCGTTGCCAACCATAGATTTGTTGCTTTCTTCCATATCAGGTATATGGCTTCTTCCTTCCAACTATATTTGGCTTAGTATTTTAGACAAGTCTAGGTCGTTCAATCCAAGTGAATCTCTACTCATCCACAAACCTGAAACACCACAAGTAAGGAAAATAGATCAAGTGTAGCCAATGGATTAAATAAAAAAAAGAATAAAATAAAAATAAAATTCAAAAATAAAATTCAAAAGAAAATTGCCTTAATTAAGATCTAACTATTTTAATTAGTTTTAAGATTATTGAATACCATTCCCTGGCAACGGCGCCAAAGACTTGTTGGCATCACTGCAAACGTACAGGATCGCAATAGTAATATACGGTTAAATACCAAGTATCATCCTCAAGGAACAGTTGATAGCTAATCATCTTAAATCTCAATTTAATATCAGTATCAATTTTCTTAAGGCTCATAATCAAGTTTGGATGTTTTAAATTAAAATTAGATTGAAAACAAATGAGTATTGGATTGAAAACTATACCAATTAAGATTCTAAGATAGTAAAATATCATGTGATCCCCCTTAATTCCTCTTTCAATTAATCTAATCCCTAACTCTATAGGTTATAGCATTTCTCATTAAAACTCTTTCCCGAGACGCCTTAACACCTATTAGCTTTGTTTCCTAATACGCTCACCCGAGGCGTACAGTTAACAAACTAATGCAATAGCTCATAATACACATGCAACCTCCTATAGAATCAACAACCTCCCGGTCAATTGATTGTTCTAGGTCTGTACTTTGATTATACAACCATTAAACCTCTTTCCTGAGTTAATTTAACAGTCTCAGATCAATTTGTCGATAACCAATAAATAAAAAGCATTTAATACACAAAGAATAGAACAAAACCTCAAAATAGATTAATCAAAATAAACAATCAAGGGTTCCTACAATTCAAATTACATCCTAAAAAATTAAAATAACTTAGCCAGACATAGCATAGAAATCATAGCACGAAAATTTAAACAAATAAAAGATCATACTCAAATCTTGATCTCGTTCTTCACCTTCTTCTTCGTCTCTGCTTTCTCTTGCTCCAGCCGTCAAAACATCAATAGTCAAATAATTATCCACCCTAATACACCTTCCTATTTATATAAGTCCCTTAAAAACTCCTAAAACACAAAGTAAGATAACCGAAAATTATATCTTTAATCGCACTACTGCGGTCATGAGCCGTGGTAGTCTCAATAATCAAAAACATGAAAAAATATGAAAATCTGTGAAATCTTGCCCATAATATTTCTGCAATCCACAGTAATGAATTTCTGCAATCCCCCATGTTCTGAATACCTCGGTAGTGGTCCACGGTAGTGATCTATCTAATTTTTCTTATGTTCATGCTCATACTACCGTGGTAATATGTTTTTCTACCACGGTTATCAGTTAATTTCTCACCATTTTGGGTCTTTTCTCTCTTCTTTCGTCAATGTATTTGTTTCCATTCAACCTAAACATGCACAAACCACTGAGATCCTTTCTCCAGCATTAAATCACAAATATAAATGCATAAAAACATATGAAAATTCTCTAGATAAGTTAGTAACATGCTATGATTATGTTAATGCATATGTACCTATATATAAAGAAATAGGTCCTATTTTCTATCTAAACTCATGCAAAACATATGTAAAATATGTATAATATAGTTAGTATGCAATGCAACTAACGTGCTCCAACGGCGGAAAAGGAGGTGTTTTTCCTTATTGAAAGTTGGTGTGTTTGAGAGATTATTTGTCCAAGAAGCCAGGAGATGAAATCGAGTAGAGGAAACTAGGTTTAAAGGGGAAGAAAAGGGAGACACCCAAGTTGGGGTGAATTCTCTCTTGATTTCGTTGGAGCTAAATTTGAATTTGAAAGATCTTTGTGGGTTTTTGGGACTTTGTTAATCAAAGGAATGTTTCTAAACTTGTAAGAAAAAGATTAGCCAAAGAACCATTTTTGTTCTAATTGAGTAAACCAATGCATTTTAGCAACTCCACACATGATGGCTTCATTGGTGTGCTCATAGGATTTCATATTTTTTATCATAATTTGGAGCCGAAGTTTGAAGGTTTTTTCTTCAATCCAATGGCAACGTTTAAATGCGTATAGATCCATGAAATGAAATGCCCAATTGAGGGCATTAATGTAACCTTCATATCATATCTTCGAATATCCCATCCATGTTGCTTCCACTTTGGTTTTTGTATGATGTTCTTGCATGATCTCTGGAGTTTTGAGTGAGTTTTTGAATATTAATGAGGAGATTTTCTTTGGAAAGTGATTAGAATGGTTTTTGGAGAAAATCACTAGTCAAGTAGGCAAGTATTCCTAATTGATTCTTACCACATCTTACATGTCCAAATTGATTGATAAGGAATTTTAGAGAATATTTTTTTCTCCCCATAACCCCATTTGATTGATTAGGACTTCTTAATTGCATGAACATGAATGGTCAAGATATTAAAAAAATTCTAAGCGTGCATCATTTAATCGAAGGGTGGACACTGCTCCTCACACACTCGTATCAAGGCTTTTCCATTATCTTTCTATTTTAATCTTCATCACGCACAAGGAAGAAGAACATAAGAATTAGGAGTATTTACTTTTCTTTTCTCTTTTCTTTTTTGTTTTTCTTTGAAATTGGTGATTTTGGTCTAAAAGTGTTATTTTATCTTTATTAAGTAATTTATTATGGTGCAATAAGTTAATTAGTGGTGGAAGAATAGAAACAAAATGTAATCCGAAGAACAATTTTTATAGTACACTTAACTGCCACCTTTATGTAATATCCCTGCTCCGTCACTCCATTTATTCCAACTTCCAAGTTTAGATCAATGTGTTTTCTTACTTTCAAAATTCTCATATTTTAATACGCTTACCTTCTTTCTATTTGCAAATATTTTTCATTATTCTGACAAAAAAAATTATTTGTCATTACTTCATAAAAATAAAGACATTAACAAAACAAGGATGTTTAAAGAAAAGTGGAAATAATAATTCAATGTCGTATAGTGTTTAGTTATATAATTCCTCTTAGAGTTTTTATACGATTAAATTAATAAAGTTAACAAAAAAAATTGAATTTTTTTCCATAATTGAAAATTAAATAATAACTTTGTAAATACAGACAGTCTTACCTTGTAATTGTATCTTAAGAGACCATTTCAAAGGCCCGTGGCTAAAAACTCTAAATTTTTTAGCATTATAATAATAATAATAATAACAACAACAATGATTGAAAACTCCAAATTAATTGCAAACTTTTTAAGGGACTCATTTAGGAGGAACATCAAACTTCCAATCCTCCGGTGCACACCACAATCCATATCAGGTCCAAAGAGTAGTCAATCCATTAGCATAAAATCTCTCATACGCACGCTGCTCCCACCAAAAGAAACGAAAGAAGCAGCCCATCAAAACGATCAAACCAACTTTACACACACCCTACCTACCCAGTACCTCATAGAAGCCACAAAACATGAGTTAGTTTGTTAGTAGTAATCCCTAATAGCTTCTCTTCTCACCTCTTGTGGTGAAATCTCACCTTCAACAAAAACTGCAACTTAACCTGCCCACAACAAAAGCCCGTCCTCAGATTTCAGTCAAACTTCATAGAGGCAAATCAAGCATCAGCAAGAAGTAGAAATACATGCAGAAGTTGCTCAAAAATCTGATTAAAATTTTAATCTAACCATAGCAAAGATTAAGTTTCAGTTTTCCAAACCAATATTTGAAATTTTAGAACACTGCAACACAGATTCTTCATTAGAATGAACGAGGGAAGATAATGATTAATAGGTTATATTCACATAAGTGAGACAACAAAACAGACAACAGTTTAGTTTAACAGAAAATAAGTGAAAAAGGAAAAAACATACAGTATAACTAAATTCCGCAGCCCAAAAATTTTGAGGTTGAACAAGTGAAGCATCTAGATATTTACCACTTGTACTCAAGTCTAGTTCATAAGAATACAAATTGCTAAAGAGCAAATTTAGTCACTTATATCGTTCAACAGGTTTCTTCTAAATCCTATACATGAACCTTTCAGTTTTTTAAGAATTTCCCCTCTACTCCTGCTGAATTATCTAGCTAAACTTTTCATACCCCAAAAAAAGCTCAAGCAGAAACATCAGTATGGTCCTTTCATGCCTGAAATTGGGGGAATCAATCTTAATGTAAATAAACTGCAAGTTCGGCAAATCAACCATTAGTAAATGATAACAAATTGAATATAACACCAACCTGTGCTGTATTATAGACAATATACTCATTATACATTAGCTCAGAGGCCTTAATATTTGATGGGACAGGTTTCCCACAAGGCACAGTCACACCATCCCTCCATTCAACGTGGCCAGATTTCTGAGGTACCATCTTTCCCAGTCCTTTTGTTGAATGCTTCCCCCCAGGAGGTTTCTCCATGTACTGTGTGTCAAATAAAAAAAGTACAATTTCTAAGATACTATGCTGGTCAATGGCACAATAAAGAGTAGACAATTACCTGTACTTTCAATTTATAACTCATGCACATGCCATACACACATCAATTGTTTCTTTTTGCATCACTCCCATGTAAAAATTCATATACAAATTTATACCTACTAAAAAATTGCTGTGTGCATATGGATCTAGTTACAGCACCAAATTTGTAAGACCCACATAAAAAGATCCATCAAAGATGTTAAAGATAATTTTCCCAACGTATAGAGATCATCTTCCAAAGAAATTATATCTTCCAAAACTTCAAAGGATGCATCCTTTGGGTCGATTAAAAATGCATAGATACAAGAAACATTTGTTATCATAACACCATCCTCTGGACGTTACTTTCACCCAAAACATTACTGGAGCAACCGTTGCAGAAGTTTAAAAACAATGTGTAATTAAGTTTATCAGGTGATGAACATGTGAAAATGTAGGTTGCAGTCAGTTTTCTGGGTCGTCTCCATTTGATTATCCTAAACCATAGGGAAGATTAGATAGAACTTACAGGTAACAGCCGAAAACAAGAAGTATCACCCTGTTGTAACATGTCAATATGACTAGTAGCCAAGTACATTGTATGCATTCAAAAAACAAAATTGTATGCCAGCAGACAATTTGAATCAAAATTAATATAATTTATGAGTTTTCCCACTATCAATTCAAGTGGAGAATTTGCAGTCAAGGTGTGCACATGCAACTATTATTTTGTGTCCACGTTATAAATTTTACACAATGATTCCATGTGATTAGAGAGTTACAGGAAGCTGCTTATGTTGAAAAAATAACATACCTTGTGACTTAATGGCAATAGTCATTTCATAAAAATGTACCATACAATTGCAACAAATTAATAATACAATCATATGCAAAAGCATGTACACATAAATTACAGAATAAATACTATATGTACACAAGCATCCAAAAAAGCAGTCACGATATATTTGCAAGTTATCCCAGCAACCTAGCAGATATAAAATAATATATTATATGATGTGTGAATATGTGTATGCTTGTGGAAAGAGAAGGTAGAGAGATTTAGGGGCTTACTGATGCTTTCTTCAGCTCATATACTTCTCCTAGAGCTACTTCGCTCAGAAGCATAAGACCAACGGGGTTCTTTTTATCGGTATAGCAATATTGAGCACTTTTGCTCACCAGATCAGCAAAGTAGATTCCTTTGCCAAACTAATTGCAAAAGAATAAATTTGTTAGTACGAGATAATGGACACACACACACACACATATATATATATATAGAGAGAGACCATATAGCCAGTTGCAGGAGCTTCAGGAGGTGCAATTCTCAGTCCTTGACTTATGATACCAACAAAGTTTGTCAGCCGAGAACCTGTGCACCAAAAACTTATCAGTTTTTACCTTCTGTTTTAGCATTTCTTTTATATGGCATCACATGCCCCAAAAGAAAATTTCAATTAAAAATATCCAATTACAAGTGGTAGCTAAAATATTTAAAAACTAATATTAGAATATTAAAATAATAATTAGAATAAATAATAAAAAATTATAATATTATTCATTTCAATTATATTATAAAATTAATAACAATTAGAATTATAATAAGACAGAACTTAAATAGGGTCACATCATAATATTGATTTCTATCAAGGTTCAAGAAAGCAGTATTTCACTGACCATGCCAAAGAAGCATTTTATTCTTAAGTTTTTCTCTGTAGGGCAAAAACTTGTCATATTCTCCCTCTCTTTCAAGTGTGAAAACATCCTCCAGTTCAAGTGTCCATTCCTGAAGTTTTATCAAAAAGATCAAGACAGAAACCACATGAACACAATAGCTATCAAACATCTAAGGTTACAGTTTGACCAACCGTGTGTGTAGGGGCATGTGTAGTGTGAAGATATTTCTCAATTAACAGGTAATCTTCACTATCATGAGGCAGCGGGTAAATATCACAGTGGAGCTTCTTATACTTTTCATCGAGTGAGTCATCATTATCAACATCAAATCCAACAATTCTGGAAGCAATTTCAATGTCTTGAAGAGCTTCTAGCATTTTCACCTGGAATAGAGTGTGTTATCAGAAAACCATTTAAATTATTGCTTGGCACTCTAATCCATATAGAAAACCATTTAACTTATTCTTTGGTCTAAATAAAATGGATGTCGCAGAATAGTTAAAAGACGCCTACAGAGTAATAATGGGTCTTCTTTTTTCACTAATTCAAAAACCCATCTTTATAATACTAATTTGTGTAAAGTTGAACAAATAAAACAATGTATAACAAGAATACAACAGGGGTGGAAAAGAAACACATTGATGAAAACAATTTTGAACAAATTGTTAAAGCTGAAGAGTTAATGCCGCACCTCTGATAGTGAATGATGATAATGAGGGGACAGGTATCATCATCACATGAAAAAATAGTAATTTATGGAAAAATAGATAGAAATGGACCCCCTACAATGGCAAAGAGCTTCCAAGATAAGTTAGATATAGGTTCATCTTTTCATGTTTTCTTGGAAATGGATTTTCGTTAAAGAATGCTTAAATTTCCTCTGACAAATTTGTTGCACTACACATGGAATGGTCAAGAATTATGAATGGTATGAACTGCATTTATGGTTCTGAACAAGAACGTAAAGGAAAATAAGTTTTTTCCAAATATGAAACGGTAGTAGCTTAACAATAATACCAAAGTGGACAAAATATAACTTTGGGGTATGTTGAAGAATTAAACAAATTCAAGGACGACAATTTGAAAATGACACCTATTAGAAAATATGTTATTTAGATGCACTGGGCAAACATGCAGTGCGAATTATAACTCAATACACATAGCTACAAGTTGGCCAAGGAAAATTTAAAAAATAAATAGTATTTATCGTTCTCCTTTCGTACAGCCTCATAACATAGATATCATGCTAGACAATTGAAAAGTATCTCTAAAGTCCATCTGCTATGCTTTTAAGGTGAAGAACATGACAAAAGTCATGGGCATGGAGTGTTTGTGTTAATGCTGAACATAACTACAGTGGCCCAGCTGAGTTGAATTCTTTTGCCTTATTTTTATGTCTATTTCTACTTTCAATTGTCTACTCTGAATAGGAATCTTACTTTTTATTCTGCCATCCCCCATTCTTTATCAAAGTTTTGGTTCTTGTAACTAGACTACGATTTTTATTTCTATATTCTTTCTATTTTAGCTGCAGGAATGTTATCACACATTAGCAGTTTGCTGTTACTGTTATCCACAAGCTTGTGTTCATTATTCAAAAAATCACTCTCAACACTATTTTGCCACATCAATTGGTATCAAAACAAGAATTTTTACCTCAGTTTGATGGCTGAATTAGTTCACTTGGGAACAAACTGCCAATCGAAAACTGCAAATCCAAGAAAGGAATCACAGATTTGAGAAATCGAGCAACAATTCAGTGGACTCGAAGATACCCTTGAAACCTTCTGCAGATGGGTGGCTGCAATAGTAATCATAAACAGGATCCTACACCTATTCAGCTAGACCCAAAGGATTTTTTTTGTGTGTTTGGGTATATGTTTTTGTGTGTGCGCGTGTTGGTGGCTGTGCGTTGATATGAAGTAGACATGCGCATGAAAGAGTTTCCCAGACGTATAATTCATTCAGCAGTTCAGCACCCAGTTCCATTTTGTGTCTTCACACGAGGCAACATCAACATTTTCAAGCGACACAATTATGACCTCAAACCTGACAACAACTCATTTGAAGAATATTGCTAAACAAACTCTCTAAAAGAAAGAAGAGAAAGGATTTAAGAAGATAATAACTAATAGGTAAAATCCAAGTGTAATAACAAAAAGGACAATAAAAGAGGGAAAAAAAGGAAAGGAAAAAATAATGCATGATATATAGTCAAATCCCCATGTCCGAAACTTGAAAATATGTACGTGTGTCCAACACTCGTACTTAAGTCCAGGCAACATAAGGAACAGTTACAGTTTAATCAACAACAAAGGAAGTTTATTCAAACATGAACAATAATGAAATGAAAATTTCATCAATGTTAATTTCCTCTTCACTATGCGCAATTTTTGTGTCAACAATATAGAAATTGCAAATAGAACTAAGGAGTTTAAGAGTATACGAAGCAATTTCTTGACCAAGCAACTACTAGAGAAATGACCTATCTTGGTGCAAAGTAGACTTGGTGAATGGAAGAGTTTCCACTGGTGTAGTTAGCTCACCACTTTATCAACTGCACTCATTTTGTGTTTACAAATGAGGCAACCAGAAGGTTATCACACGATGCAATCATGGTTTCATACCTAATGACAACTCATTTAAAGAAGAAAGTAATATCAATGGGGCCTACAATGTCTTCAAGCATGGGCTAAGTCAACAAGATTTCAAGAAATAAGGATGAATTTGCCTACTAGAGAAATCTAATTAAACATCGAGTACTTCCGCAACTTGGATTCATAATTTTAAGACAGAATTACTAGGAGTTTCTAGCAGATCAAAAAGTTAAATTGGTGGCTTACAAGTTAAAAGGAGGAACCTTAGCCTATTGGGAATAGTTATAGTTCAATCAACAAGAAGGGGAACAATGTGCTCAAACATGGCAATGATGAAATGACTACTTCATTAACATTTACTTCCTCTTCACTTTGCACAATTTTTGTATCAATGAACAAAATTGCAAATAGAAGAATTATAATAACCCAAGTTTTGAAAATACAAGCAAAACAAACCATGGACAAAAAAAAAAAAAAAAGATACTTACAGACAACGACCGCAGTCCCCAAAATTGGGACATTGCCATGGGACCATGGTCCTGTGACTGGAGACCACGGTCTTGCTTCCCAAATTCGTGGAAATAGGTCTCGTGAAGACTACAAACCTGAGTCAAGAGGATCACAATGCTACGATTAACACGTAAATCTTGAGAAGGACATGCGACCGCGGTCCAGGATCGAAGTCCTGCGATTAGGACAATGTTAAGACTGCAGTCCTGCAATTAAAAAATAGAAACCCTAATCTGCAGTCTAGGATCGCCTATATATTTTAATGTAATGTGCACAAAACCCTAATCTCTATTGTTCATCCTGCTCCTACAGTCGTGCACCCTCCTCTCTAAACAAAACCTAATGCCGAACAATCAATCGATCTTTCTTTCTCACAGGCGTCTCCTAAGTCGAATACACATCATTCAACCTTCTACTCACAATTCCACGGGCATCGTTAAGGGAAAAGTTGCACAAGAATGTTGCAAACTCGTGGTAGAACCCTAAATCCGTGCCTAAACATGTTGCAAGGAAAGAACTGCCTCTCAAAGGATTGTCTAAATTTCTTACCATGATCTACCACGAATACAATCGACTATGATGACTTCTAACACTGTTTTTGTTCTATGTACGCCGCAGAACTTTAGAATCTCTGTTTGAGACATTCTGGCGAGGCGAACGAACAAAGAACAACTAACGGAGAGGTATAAAACCCTGCCACCACCGAGATATTTACTTTTGAATCTTAAGATAGATGTATCACAATCTCAATCATGAGGAAAACGAAAACGCTCATGGGATGCGATTTTTCAAAATACCCCGTGAATGGTGTTGACACTGTAGTACCATACATACAAGAGAACAACTTCGCGTTACAGCAGTAACACTGGGAGTACCGCAGTAACACGATAAACAATTAGTTTATCGGACTTTACGTTCACAAAATTGTAACCACTACAATGTCGTCTCTAAACCACGGTACTTATAGGCTAACAAACACTATGGAATGATTATTTTTCACATCTTTGCATACAACACACACATTGACTTAAAAATTATTAGATTTAAAATCTTGAATATAAAAAATATAATAAACGTTGCCCCCACGCGACGGCGTGGTAGTCAAGTCGGGTCCATGCTCCCAAAGTGTCATTGGTTCGAGTCTTGGCCCCGCCATTTGCTCCTGTTGTCTCGCAGGTCCTAGTCTTGGGGCGGGCCTGGTAACCCCATGGTAGACTAGTCGAGCCAAAAGTCCGAACACCACCATGTCTTCAAATATATATATATAATAAACGTTGAGGAATAGTTTATAATTCTTAAAAGTTAAGGATTCTGAACAATCGAAGCAAGAGTTACAATGCTAAAAGCGAAATAACAGGTGGAAGTGACTACTTAAGACTCTTCAGTATTATTATAGTTTGAATATGAAACATGATTGTATGTTTACAGTTATTGATGATTTAGAAGCATGTTAAGAATATATGTACCTCATATGAATGCATATTTGTTAATTTTGTGGACAAATAGCACATCATACCTTGTGTGAATATTTATTACAGTTTAGAATCTATACTATGCATGCAATGTAATGAATGGTATATTTGATGTGACTGTAAGCATGATGAATTATTATTTTATATCCTTTGCCGTATACATTGGATATTAAAATTGTGAAAATGCTTGTGGTCACTAATTTAAGGTGATTAAGTGAATGAACCACGTACCGACGTGATGAAGAGAATATTGTGGTCAAATTCAGCATCATCATGAGTATTCCTAACCGTAGGTGGGTCTCTAATTGAAATGGGACTGTGAGCTTCACTCCCTAGTTTGATAATCGAGTGATACATCAACTGTGAGATATGGTTTCAAGTGTATAATGGGCCTTCAGGTATTACATTGAATACATTACAAGTGCTTGCATGTTTGTATTTTGACTATTATAATGCTTGAGATGTTTTGTGTAAAATCCACTGGACTCTTGAGTTCAACTCCACTAATCTCTTTTCAGGTAACCTTTGAAGACGTGTGCAGATAAGCAGCAGAGATAAATTTTGTAGTATTGATGCCCTCACTATTGAAGATGAGTAGGAGCTAGTAGATCATTTACCACTTTCAGTTGTATGGCATGGGACCCACATTTAATTCATGTTTTTGTCTATAAAAACTAGGCCATGGTGCCAAGTCTTTGTTAATTTAATTCATTTTAACTCAGGCACGGGGTCTGAGAATTTTATTTATCTTAGAGTTTAATCATGTTACTTTTTTAGACATGTCATCCCTATTCTAAATCTTGCATGATAAAATCAGTTTTATGTTTCTGCACTTTAATGTTTTATCAGGATGGTGTGAGAAGAAAAGAACACAAGTAACATCCCAGCCTCTACATATTGATTACAAGAGTAACCTCATGATTCTGTCTCGAGGCGAGAGATGAAAATGCCTAATCAGCAGCGTATGCAACAGGATTCGGAGGTCAGGATGTTATAAGAACTGTGGAGCTTAAAATCATATGAAGCAATTTATTGCACGTGAAACCAACAAGCCCTATAGCAACTTCACTAATGACTGATAAAGAAATGACATGGCTCGATGTGAAGCAATCCAACACGTAAAATTGTTTCCCATTGTTGCAGTTCGCTCACCATTTCATCAAATAGTCTCCTTTAGTGTTTATGAATGATGCAATTGCAAAGTTTTTAGGCAACACAATTATGGTTCCATACTTGAGAACAACTCCTCCAGAGTAGAAAACAATAGCAATGAGGCCTTTCAAGCATGGCTAAAGTCAACATGATTCGTGATTAGGATGAATTTTCCTACTTTCCATATCCGATTACACATCTAGGACTTCCTCAATTAGATTCATAATGTCAAGAAAAATTACTAGGAGCAATGCTGGCAAGTGTCACAGGGTCAGAGAGTGACCGAATTTTTCGCTGCAAACCCCACCCGCACACGAGGTTGATGATCTGCAATTCGAGTTCACACAGTGCAATTGAGGATCACTACCCAGCAATACCCTCCTTCCCATGATGCACCAAGGTTCGACCTTGATCTCAACAAATTAACTCGATTTCCCTTGTTCAACAAGCCATTTCAAGCTTAAGTACTCGAAGATGACCGACAGAATATGAATTTTGCCCGTCCATTACTCGTGGGGGTTGATTTGCCCACCAAACACCACGCCACGCCCTAGTAATAGCAAGAACAAGCAACGGAACACAAGGAAACTCAATGGCACACGAGAATTAAGCAAAAGAACATTTATTCACTATGCAACTATTACAAAACGTTACACTTGAATCTCAATGGACAATTGTTCTCGGATGAATCTGCTCAACACTGAGGATCCTCCTCTATTTATAGCCTACCACTAGCTATTTGCAATAGGTGGTTACCATAACCACTTCCCACATTATCCCCATGTTCCCCTAAAGGTCCTCTAACCAACAGCAACCTTGGCTCCTTGTCCAACACGTGTCCCACGTTCTGCTCGACCTGAGCCATGTGTCTCAACTGCCAAGAACACCTTGGCACGTTTCCCATGTGTGCCAATACCAGTTCGGATCAGTTGCTCCACAATGTCCACCACTCAGTGTTGGTCAAGGCGGTAAGGCGGTTTAAGGCATTAAGCCATCATAAGGCGAGGCGGGGCCTAGGCGGTCCTCAAAATAATTATTTAGAGGTCCCTAAAAAAATTATTTATTTATTT
>JAJIYU010002858.1:0-28814 GCA_030144865.1 Tinospora cordifolia | reverse complement strand
TTTAAGACCAAAGTACTTGGTTGGTGGGTAAGTTCCCTTGAAGTCCAAAAGTCCAATGAAATTGGCTAAGAAAAGTTATATTTCACTCTAAAGAGGTACTTTGTTAAGAACATCAAGGCCTTAAAAACCCTTTTGGTCTAAAGTCTCAACTTTAAATGAAGGGATGCTTGAAACGCTTAATGTATGCAAGTATTTGAAATATGAATGTGTCATTTGATTTGAATTTGAAAAATGGTTGTTTAAAAAATGGTTGTTTGAAAAAGATCCACTGAGCTTTGTGCTCACCCCTTCCTCTTTTTTTTTTTCAGGAAATTAAATAATGAAGACCATGAAATTTGGATAGTTTCTATTTTAGCAAGTTTCTATCTTTTTAAAGTTTTTTTTTTAATGTAAGGGCATGTTGCCCAATTTTGAATAAGTCTTCTGTTGAAATTTAATTTTTAGAGGTTATGAATTTTTTTTTGATCAACAATGTAATAGTTTACATTAGAACGTTATGTACTTTCTTTTTTATGAATAAAGAGGTTGAATTTTTTTTTCTTTATCTTTAATTGTCTTGATTTTATTAAATAAAAATTTGTATTCTTGAATTTACTCTAAGGCACGAGGTATTGAAAAATAGACAGTCACGTGTGCATCACTTGTAAAGTAACATGGACCCAACTCGCCATATGGTTAAGTCCACTGTCAAAGAATGGTGGTTATGTCCAATGCTCAATGAATGTGGGGGTTGGGGTGTTATGACATAGGAAATGTCTTTAGAATGAAATGAGGAAGTAAGCTTTAAAAACTCCTTTAAGTAATAGAAATTCGTAATAAATGACCTATTGTTTCTTTCTCTAACTAAGAAAATAAGAAAGATAAGATGTTTGTTCATTTGTAAAGATGTAAAAAGAAGAACGTAGGCTATGTTCATTTCTACAAGTATTTTTTTAACAAAAAATGCAATGAGCTTAGTTGAAACTTCAAAGCAAAACTTTCGTCAGTTGTTAGAGAAAAGCAAAACAAGCCATTTTAAATTGTTTGATCAATTGTTAGATTTCAAAGAGACTGAGCTAAGGTATTTTAGATTCTACAGTTTCCAAGCTTGATTAGAATGGAATATAAGTCAAGTTTATCATTAAAGTATGCCTTTTACAAGCAGTAGGGTCCCAAAGCACATTTGGTATTTAAACAAGCTAGAAGACTGCTTAGAAAATGTCATCGAAATGAAACGAGGAAGTAAGCTTTAAAAGCTCCTTTAAGTAATGGAAATTACTTGTAAATGAACAATTTTCTCATTTTCTACTAGAGAAAATAAGAAAGATAAGTTGTTCGTACGTTAATAAGGGTTTAAAGAGAGAATCATAGGCTATGTTCATTTCTAAGAGTACTTGCCTAACAAAGAACGCAGTGAGCCCAATTGGAACTTCAAAGCAATGCTTTTGTTGAGTAATTAGGGTATTGAATTGCTTGAGTATTCAAATGAGTTAGAAAATCTCTTTAATTGGTACAAGTCATTCTACATGAGTCGTTGACATTTGAAAACTAATACAAAGGAAAGAAATCTCTTCTAAATGGGCTATGAATAGTTTTTCTATGGAAGAATAATGCAAAAGATCTCTTCAAATTGTTTTGACCATTTGTAAGAGTGTGATGAAACTACAAATAACTATTTTAAGTTTTATCTACACTTTGATGGTTAAGAATGGAATTAAATAAAAATTTATGATGAAGTTAACGTTTCACAAAGAATTTAGGCCTTCAAAACTAACTACTCCATTCAAATCCAAGAATTAAATAAGAAAAACTTTCTAGAGCTAAGATATCTACTTTTTTATGTGTAATTGACCCTTTCTCTATAAGAAAAAAAACAAAACAAACTGTTTTAAATTGTTTGATTAATTGGTAGAGTGCAAAGTGACCAAGATATGGTATTTCAAATTCTATGTGCCAAGCTTGGTTAGAATGTGATATAATGTCAACTTGATCATTAGTGTGATATTTTTTACAAGCAGTTAGGGTCCCAAAGCACATTTGGTATTCAAACCAGCAAGTAGACCGCTTAGGAAATGTCGTCAAAATGAAACGAGGAAGTGAACTTTAAAAACTCCTTTAAGTAATGAAAATTACTTATTAATAAATTATTTGCTCCTTTTCTACCGAAGAAAGTAAGGAAGACAAGTTGTTTGTTCATTTATAAGGGTATAAAGACAAGGACCATAGGCTAGATTCAATTGAAACATCAAAGAAATGCTTCTATCGAGGAATTAGGGTCCCGAACTGCATGACTATTCAAATGAGTTAGCAAATCTCTTTAATTAATATAAATCATTCTACATGAAGCATTAAAAATTAAAAACCAATATCAAGGAAAGAAATCTCTCCTGAATAGGCTGTGGAGGGTATTTCTATAGAAAAACAATGGAAATTATCTCTTTAAATCTTTTAAAACATTTGTATGAGTGCAATGAAGCGAAAATAGCTATTTTAAGTTTTATTTGCACTTTGATGGTAAAGAATGCAAAAATCAAATTTATGATTAAGTTAACATTTTCGATGAGAATTTAGGCCTTCAAAACTAACTTCTCCATTCAAATTGAAGAATTGAACAAGAAAAATTTTCTGATGCTAAGAGAATGTGTTTTCAAGTAAGGAATTTAAGAGAAAAGCAAAACAAAACACTTTAAATTGTTTGATAAGTCTTCAGACTGCAAAGAAACCGAGATATGGTGTCTTAAATTCTATGGGCTCCAAGCTTGATTAGAATGCAACATAAAGTCAAGTTGATTGTTAAACTAATGCCTTCTGCAAGCAGTTAGGGTCCCAAAACACATTCAATATATAAACGAGCTAGAAGATCGCTTATAAAATGTCATCAGAATGAAATTAGGAAGTAAGTTTTGGAAACTCCTTTAAATAAAGAAAATTACCTGTAAATGAACTATTCGCTCCTTCTATATAAGAACAAGTAAGAAAGAAAAGTTGTTTGTATATTTATAAGGGCGCAAAAAGAGGAATGTAGGCTACGTTCATTTCTACAAATATTTATTTAAAAAACAATGCAATGAGCTCAATTGAAACATCAAAGCAATGCTTTTGTTGAAGAATTAGGGTTCCAAACTATGTGAGCATTCAAACAAGTTAGAAAATCTCTTCAATTAATATAAATCATTTTGCATGAAGCAGTAACCATTAAAAACCAATATCAAGGAAAGAAATCTATTGTAAATAGGCTCTAGATGGTTTTTCTACGGAAGAACAATGCAAATGATCTCTTTAAACTATTTTGACCATTTATAAGAGTGTAATGAAGTTACAATGACAATTTTAAGTTTTACATGCACTAAGATGGTTAAGAATGCAAGTTAGCATTTTCACTGAGAAATTAGGCCCTTAAAACTAGCTACACCATTCAAATTGAAAAATTGAAGAAGAAAAGGTTTCTAAAGGTAAGAAAATATGTTTCAATGGCAATTGACCTTTTCACTATACAAAAAAAAACAAAACAAACCATTTTAAATTGTTTAATCAGCTGTTAGAGTACAAAGAGAATGAAATCAGGTATTTTTAATTCTACGAGTGCCAAGGTTGTTGAGTGTTCCATATGAAGCAAAACTGATCATTAAAGGGATGCCTTTTACAAGCAATTAGGGACCCAAAGCGCATCAAATATCTAAACGAGCTAGAAGACCGCTTAGGAAATGTCGTCAGAATGAAATGAGGAAGTAAGCTTTAAGAACTCCTTTAAGTAAAGGAAATTAACGATAAATGAACTATTTACTCATTCCCTACCACAAAAAATAAGAAAGATAAGTTATTTGTCCATTTATAAGGGTGTAAAGAGAGGACTGTAGGCTACGTTCATTTCTATGAGTACTTGGCTAACCAAGAATGCGATGAGCTTAGTTGAATGTCAAAGCAATACTTTTATCAAGGAATTAGGGTCTCGAACTACTTGAGTATTCAAAGGAGTTAGTAAATCTCTTTAATTTATAATAATCTTCTTACTTGACACGTTGACCGTTAAAAACTATTATCAAGCAAAAAAATCTCTACTAAATAAGATGTGGATGGTTGTTTTACGGAAGAAAAATGCTAATAATCCCTTTAAACAATTTTGATCATTCGTAAGAGTGTGATGAAGCTGAAATAGCTACTTTACATTTTATTTGATGGTAAGAATGCAATTAAATGCGAATTTATGGTGAAGTTAACATTTTTGCTAAGGATTTTGGACCTCAAAACTAACTACTTCATGGAAATTGAGGAATTGAACAAGAAAAACTTTCTAAATCTAAGAGACACTATTTCAAGTGAGCCATTGACCCTTTCTTTATAAGAGAAAATCAAAACAAACCATTTAAAATTTTTGATCAGTTGTTAGAGAGCAAAGAAATCGAGTACAATATTTTAAATTCTACAAGTGCCAAGCTTTGTTAGAATATGATATAAAGTTAAGTTGATCATTAAAATGATGCCTTCTACAAGTAATTACAGTCCCAAACCATCTTCGATTCTTAAACGAGCTAGAACACCACTTAGGGAATGGTTTTAGAATGAAATGAGGAAGTAAGCTTTAAAAACTCTTTTAAGTAATAGAAATTAGTTATAAATGATTTATTGTTTCCTTCTCTTGTGAAGAAAATAAGAAAGATAAATTTTTCATTCATTTACAAGAATGTAAAGCAAGGAACATAGACTACGTTCATTTTTACAAGTATTTGTTTAACAAACAATGCAATGAACTAAGTTGAAACTTCAAAGCAATGCTTTTTTTGAAGAATTAGAAACTTGAATTGTGTGAGCATTGAAACGAGTTAGAAAATCTCTTTAACTAATATAAATCATTCTACATGAAGCACTAACCATTAAAACTGGTATCAAGGAAAGAAATCTCTTCTAAATAGGCTTTAGATGGTTTTTCTGCAAAAGAACAATGCAAATGATCTCTTTAAATTATTTTGACCATTTTCGAGAGTGTAATGAAGCTAACAATGGCTATTTTAAGTTTGACGTGCACTCAGATGGTTAAGAATGCAAGTTAGCATTTTCGCTGAAAAGTTAGGCCATTAAAACTAACTACGCCATTCAAATTGAGGAATTGGACAAGAAAAAGTTTCTAAAGGTAAGAGAATGTGTTTCAAGAGGAATTGTCCTTTCGTCTATAAGAGCAAAGCAAAACAAACCATTTTAAATTGTTTGATCAGTTGTTAGAGTACAAAGCGATTGTAATAAGGTATTTCTAATTCTACGAGTGCCAAGTTTGTTGAGTATTCTATATAAAGCAAAATTGATCATTAAAATGATGCCTTCTATAAGCAATTAGGGACCCAAATCTAAATGATCTAGAAGATCGCTTAGGAAATGTCATTGGAATGAAACAAGGAAGTAAGCTTTAAAAACTCCTTTAAGTAAAAAAATTACTAATAAATAAACTATTCGTTCATTTTCTACAGTAGAAAAATAAGAAAGATAAGTTGTTTGTTCATTTATAAGGGTGTAAAGAGAGAACCATAGCCTACATTCATTTCTTCGAGTACTTGGCTAACCAAGAATGCAATAAGCTCAGTTGAAACATCAAAACAATGCTTTTGTTGAAGAATTGGGGTCTCAAACTGCTTAGTAAATCTCTTTAATTAATAATAATCATCCTACATGAGTCATTGACCATTAGAAACTAATATCAAGGAAACAAATCTCTACTAAATAAGCTATGGATGTTTTTTCTACAGAAGAATAATGCAAATGATCTCTTTAAATAGTTTTGATCATTTATAAGAGTGTGATGAAGCTAAAATAACTATTTTACATTTGATTTGCATTTCGATGGTTAAGAATATAATTAAATGCAAATTTATGGTGAAGTTAACGTTTTCGCTAAGGATTCAGAACCTCAAAACTAACTACTCCATGCAAATTGAGGAATTAAACAAGAAAAAATTTCTAAATCTAAGAGAATTCATTTCAAGTGAGAAATTGACCCTTTCTCTAGAAGAGAAAAGCAAAACAAACCATTTTAAATTTTTTGATCTGTTGTTAGAGTGTAAAGAAATCGAAATATGGTATTTCAAATTCTACGAGTGCCAAGCTTAGTTAGACTACGATATAAAGTCAAGTTGATCATTAAAGTGATGCCTTCAACAAGCAGTTACTGCTCCAAAGCATATTCGATTTTTAAACAAGCTAGAAGACCATGTAGGAATTGTCCTTATAATGAAACGAGGAAGTAAGCTTTAAGAACTCCTTTAAGTAATAGAAATTCATAGTAAATGATCTATTGTTTCCTTTTCTTCCAAAGAAAATAATAAAGATAAGTTTTTTGTTCATTTATAAAGATGTAAAGAGAAGAACATAGTTATGTTAATTTTTACAAGTATTTGTGTTAACAAACAATGCAATGAGCTCAGTTGAAACTTTAAAGCAACACTTTTGTCAAGGAATCAAGGTCGCAAATTGCGTGAATATTCAAATGAGTTAGAAAATCTCTTTAATTAATATAAATCATTCTACATGAAGCGTTAACCATTAAAAACCAATATCAAGGAAAGAAAGCTCTTCTAAATAGGCTATGGATGGTTTTTCAATAGAAGAATGATCCAAATGATCTCTTTAAACTATTTTGACCATTTGTAAGTGTATAATGAAATTAACAAAAGATATTTTAGGTTTTATGTGCACTTAGATGGTTAAGAATGCAAGTTTGCATGTTTGCTAAGAAATTAGGCCCATAAACTAATTTCTCCATTCAAATTGAGGAATTAAACAAGAAATACTTTTTAAAGCTAACAAAATATATTTCAAGTGATCAATTGATCCATTCTCTATAAGAGAAAAGCAGAACAAACCATTCTAAATTGTTTGATCAGTTGTTAGAATACAAAGTGACCGAGATAAGGTATTTCAAATTCTATGAGTGCCAAGTTTGTTGAGAATGCTATATAAATCAAGTTGATTACTAAAGTGATTCCTTTTACAAGAAATTAGGGACCCAGAGCGAATCTGATATCTAAATGAGCTAGAAGACCAGTTTGGAAATATCGTTGAAATGAATCAGGGAAGCAAGCCTTAAAAACTATTTTAAGTAATAGAATTTAGTTATAAATGAACCATTGGTTCCTTTTTTACATGATAAAATAAGAAAGATAAGTTGTTTGTTCATTTATAAGGGTGTAAAAGAGAATCGTGGGTTACGTTCAATTTTATGAGTATTTGGCTAACAAAGGACATGATGAGCTCAATTGAAACATCAAACCAATGCTTTTGTTGAGCAATTAGGCTCCCGAATTGGTTGAGTACTCAAGCGAGTAATAAAATGCCATTAATTATGTAATACCCCAACCCCGAGACTTTCAATTAGATTTATCCACGAAGCGAGTCAGGCTGGTGTTACATTACAAGTACACAACTTTCCATTCTAATTCCCCTATCCCAATCTTTATTGAACATTATGAGCACATAACCCAATTTATTTAATTTAATTCAATCAGACAACACAAAGAGATAAAGAACCTTTTTCTTTATTTCATTATTTGAATTAAATGAGAAGGTTCTTTATCTCTTTGTGTTGTCTTATTGAATTAAATTAAATGAATTGGGTTGTGTGCTCATAATGTTCAATAAGAATTGGGATAAAGGAATTAGAAAGGCAAGTTGTGTACTTGTAATGTAACACCGGCTTGGCCCGCCTTGTAGATATCTAATTAAAAGTCTCGGGGGTTGGGATGTTACAAGTGGGTATTAGAGCCTAGGCATTAGTTGCTAGGGAAGAATTACAAAGCTAGCCTAGACATTAGTTGTTGGGCTAGAATTAGAAAGTTTAATCTTATACCAAGTGTAGTATCAAAGCCTAAGCATTAGTTGTTGGGCAAGAATTAGAAAGTCAAACCTAGATATTAGTTGTTGGGGTAGAATTAGAAAGTTTAATCTTATACCAAGTGTGGTATCATATTTAGAAAGTATTACCTCAACTAGGTTTGACTTGTGCTTTGAGTTGACATTAGGATGCCCTGCCTTCTATTTCTGAAATTGAAAAATGTTTTGGAAAGTGTTTTCAAAAAAGAAATATATGTTTTAAAATGTTTTGTTTAGATACAAAGACTGCAAGTTGAGTTGATAGTACGTAAGCTTTGTCCCGAGTAAAACTAAACATTGAAAGGGAGGTGGGCTATCCCACTCGAGAAAGCACAGATGCTAAGCAGACTTCGGTCTTGTTGCCTGATCTAGAGGTTGTCCCACCAGCTCATATGAGTAGTTGGAGTTGAAGAACACTCTTACTTTCTATAAAAGAAAACTAGAAGGTGGAAATTTAGGGCAAAGAGCTTACTCGAGTTCAGAAAAGATGCCAAAGATGGTACCTGGACTAAATAGAGGTGGACAGCTCAATAGAGAAACTTCCAACCAGATTGAAGCCCTATGTCAGGAAAAGAGACCTTAGGCGGGAATTGAGAGTAACCAAGGGTGGCACAATGGATCAAAACCTAAATAAAACTTTAAGACATACGTTAGAGACAAAAAACATGTAAAAACGAGACACTTGTTCGGTCAGGACACAAGATTAGGAACATTCTGTATCTCCGATTTCTATGTGGTACGGATGCATAGGAATTCAGGGTTATGGAGGAAGCCTAGACTTAGAGAATGATAGACCATGTTTGGTGAATGATCGGTAACTTTGAAAGAACTTGTTTCGCTATGCTTGGCTAGCATGGGACAATTAATTGGGTGTGGTAATTTTCATAGTGGAAGTCTAAGTGGAAGGGCTAGGGTGGTATGGGACACTGGAACATCTTGAAATTTTATTATCTTAGCATGAACTTGCATAATGTTATGATTGTTTGAAAGTAAACCTTACTTGTTTATAAGTATATGAAACAAAAATTTGTACCTAAGCACAAAAAGAACTTAGAAGCATAAACCAATAGGCCACTAAATAAATCAAGAACCTAGAAAAATGAATCTACAGTCCTGGTAGAAGGAAGATTTGATGAAATGAATAGTGACAGCTTTTCAATTGGTAAATAATGACCGAATCAAGAAAATCTACTACTAGATCTACCCCTTCCAACGAAATAGAACAAAGAGAATAGGAGATACCAGCTGGAATGGAGGATCGAATGGAAACTTGATGATGGGAATCTCTCAGAGGCTCATGGACTAGATCATGAAAGTCCTACATTAAGCGATCCCTCAAACAACACCACAACTATATGTGCTTGAACCGATCTCTGTGCAACTGCTAGCACAGGCACTCCAGGCTCCAAACAGTTAGAGGACTTAGGAAGATTTGGAAGATGAGAGGCAAAAGCAGATGTTGATAGAGCTGAAGAAGCTCAAACCTCCTTACTTTGATGGAAACATAGACTGCATCTCTATCGATCACTAGCACCAGGAAATAGAGGAACATCTGAACGTACTTATGATGACGGGTTCACATAAGGTGGCACTGGCCACACACCACTTCAAAGGACTGGCTAAAAGTTGGTGGCTAATGATGAAGATGGATCCTAACACAAATGTTGAAGTGATGAGTTGGGAGAAGTTCACAGAGAACTTTTATGAAAAGTTCTTTCCTAAAGCAACACTGATTAAGCTACAAGAAGATTTCATCCGACTAAATCAAATGGACCTGACTCTAGCCGAATATGAAAGGAAGTTCATTGAATTGGCCAAATTCTCGCTAGAACTGATTAGGGAAGTGAGAATGAAGGCCATTCATTTTGCATATGATCTCAAGATGGAGATTCGGAAGATAGTAAGGACCCTAGGCCTAAAGACATATAGAAACGTCTTAGAAAAGGCTCTAACACTGGAATAAGAACTCAACCTAGAACAAAGGTTGAGGGGACGAACAAGAGACTTGGTAATGAAAAAGATCAAGGTGCTAAGAAGAAAACCAAGAGTGGTGGAAAAACGCCACAGAAGCAGGGGCAAACCAAAGACGAGTCTAATAAATAGGCAAGGAGACAAGGACTGTGCTACTTGTGCAGGTAGAAGGGTCATATTGCCAAAATTGCCCAACTAAACTTGCTCAGACTCATCAACAACAACCATTACAGTGAACAAGTCAGAACGGTTGTCCTCAGGGTAGGCAGCAGTAACAGAACGCCAATAATGGGTAGAATTAGGGCCGTGGTTAGAACCAGCCTAGAATATTTGTTGTTAATGCCCAGAAAGATCAAGTCCCTACTAAAGAAGGTATGTTCATATTATTTAATGTTGCTATGAGACTGTTAATTGACTCGTGTGCCTCGAAATCATTTATTTCTAAAGAACTAGCTGATAGGCTACGACTTATGACAAAAACACTACCCAACTCTTTGAATGCGTCCACGCCAATAGAGACCATTGTTACCTTAAGAAAAATGTGTAGTTGTGACCTCAAGCTTAGGGATAAACTCATATCAATAGACTAATGCACCTTACCATTTCATGGCTATGACGTGATCTTGGGAATGGATTGGTTAGACCAATACCAAGCTTAAATAGATTGTCTTAAGAGATGAGTAACCATAACCCTATCTTCGGGGAAAACCTATAGAATTAACGGAGATATGCGAAGACTACCGAAGAGTCCCAAACTATCGCCATGTTAAATTGTTTGAAGCAGAAGGATGAATTTAAGATACTCTCAGACTAGGACTCTTCTGTTGAACATAAGAAAATCTAAGATCCAGCAGTTGTTAGTGAGTACAAAGATATATTTCCAAATGACTTACCCAAACCACCACCTGCTACCGAATTAGAGTTCAAGATTGAACTTCACCTTGGAACCAACCCTATAGCCATACTCCATATAGAGAATAGCTGTAATGGAATAGATCGAGTTGAAGTCTCAACTAGACGACCTCCAGGAGAAAGGCTTCATCAGGCCAAGTGAGTCACCTTGGGGAGCTCCTATATTCTTTGTAAAGAAGAAGGATGGTTCCATGAGACTTTGTGTCAATTATCGAAAGCTGAACCAGGCAACCATAAAGAAAAAGTACCCTCTATCGAGGATTGATGACCTATTTGATCAATTGAGAGGAGCCACTCATTTCTTAAATATTAATCTTAGGTCGGGACATCACCAACTAAGAATCAGGGAGTCTAATATACACAAAACAACCTTCAAGACATGATATGGACACTTCAAGTTCACCGTGATGCCCTTTGGTTTGATCAATGCCTCAGTAGCATTCATAGATTTAATGAATTGAGTGTTTAAACAATACCTTGACCAGTTTGTGGTGGTATTTGTGGACGACATCCTGATTTACTCTAAGTCAAAAGATGAAAACTTGAGACTTGTGTTGGAGAGACCCTTAGAAGACATCAATTGTATACCACATTCAATAAGTGTGAATTCTTGATGAAGATGGTCAAGTTCTTTGGCCACGTAGTATCAGCGGAAGGCATCTCTATAGATCCAGAGAAGGTGGAAGTTGCCATGGAGTAGAGACAACTAAAGACAGTTACAAAGATGAAGAGTTTCTTAGGCCTAGCTAGATACTACAGAAGATTCATCCAAGACTTTTCCACGCTAGCAGAACCCATAACCAAGTTGACTAGAAAAGGAGTTAAGTTTGCATGGAACGAGAAATGCAAACAAGCATTCTGAGAACTGGAGGAGATTGACTTTGACCCCCATCTTAGTCACTCCTACCCATGGTGTTTCTTATGTTTTATATATGGATGCTTCATAGAATGGACTGGGGGCGGTCTTGATCAAGATGGAATGGTTGTTGCATATGCTTCACGAAAACTACAGACCCATGAGCAGAACTACCCAACTCATGACTTAGAGTTAGCAGCCATCGTGTTCGCCCTAAAGATCTGGAGACACTATCTTTATGGTAAAAGTTTTAATTTATTTTTAGATCATAAGGGTTTGAAGTACATCTGTACCTAGAAAGAATTAAACCTCATGCAACGAACATGGATGGAGTTTCTTAAGGATTATAACTTCCAACTACACTACCATCAAGGAAAGACCAATTAGTGGTTGATGCCTTGAGTAGGAAGTTCAATAAGCTGGATGAGGAGAAGGGTCAGATGTACTAATTGATTGAGGAGTTCAATTTGGGCATAAACTTAGATGAGAACTAAGCCTACGTCTATAACATGCCTTGCCAACAGGATCTTCTACATCAGATCAAGGATGAACAAAGGCAAGACAAGTGGTTCACAAGCCTGATAGAAGAGTAGAATAGGGTAAGCATACTAACTTCAGGCTAGATGCTGAGAATACCCTAAGATTTGGAGATAGGGTTTGTGTGCCTCAAAATGGATAGAGTAAGCAAACCATACTAGATGAAGCCCATCATACAAAGTATACATTGCATCCTGACGTGACAAGATGCATCAAAACCTTAAAAAGACCTACTACTGGCGAAGAATGAAGAGAGATGTGGTTAAGTATGTCTCCCAAGTGCTTAACCTGTCAACAAGTAAGGTAGAACACCAAATTCTTCTGGAATGTTACAACCACTCCCTATCCCTAAATGGAAGTGGGATAACATTGCCATAGACTTTATTAGCATATTACTTCAAAAATAAATAGGAGAAGATATTGTATGGGTAATTATGGATTGTCTCACTAAAGTAGCTCATTTCCTGCCAATTAGATCCACATACTAAGTTATTAAGTTAGGGCTATATGTGAAGGAAGTAGTTATGCTTCATGGTGTGCCTAAGACAATAGTATCTAATAGAGACTCTCAATTCACATCACAGTTCTGGCAAAGTCTTTAGAAGGAGTTGGGCACCAAACTCACCATGAATACTACTTTCCATCCTCAAACCGATGGTTAGTCTAAGAGAGTCATTCAGGCACTAAAAACATGTTGTAGTCTTGTGTCCTTGATTTCAAGGGCAACTGGAGTAAGTACCAACACTTGGCAGAATTTGCCTATAATAAAAGTTATCAGGCAGATCACAAACCTATTGGGCTAAACTTGAAGATCATGTACTTATTGTCTAGATTTGGTGGAACAGATTAATAACCAAATCAAAGTGATACAGAAGAGGTTGAGTACGACTCAGAGTTGTCAAAAGAGTTTTGCAGAGAAAAGGAAGAGACCCCTAATAAAGTTCCAAGCAGGCGACAAAGTGTTATTGAGGATAAGTCCTCAAAAAGGGAGTAAAAGGTTTACATATAAAGGGAAGCATTACCCAGACTTGTCGGTCCATTTGATATATTTAGAAGAATCGGAGAATGCCCCTACTAGTTAGACCTACCAAACCGAATGATCTCAGCACACAACGTATCCATGTGTCGATGCTAAGGAAGTATGAACCTGATCCCTCTCACATAATCCATTGGGAAGAGGTGAACATCCAGGATGATGCCACTTATGAAGAAGTGGCAGTTAGGATCCTCGATCGCAAGACACAGAACCTGACAATGAAAGATATTTTCTTGGTCAAAGCTCTTTAGAAACATCATGGAGTTCTAGAAGCCACCTGGGAGCTGAAAAGTGAAATGATGGCTAAATATTTACAACATTTTACTAGAAATACTTGAGGAAATGATACCTGAGTGAGTGTGTACAAATTTAGAAGATGAAATTTTTTTAAGGAAGGTAGGTTGTAATACCTCGAAAAATTTGTACTCAATTTGATTAAATTAAAATAATAAATATTGATCCTTGAAAATTTTAAGAAATTTTTGGAATACAAAATTGCGTATATTTTAAATTATAGCCAAAATGAGAAATAAAATTAATTGAGGAAAACTTGCAAAAATTTTAGTGTACAAATAAATATATAGAAAGGTTGGGTATTTAAATAAAATATCAAATCAGAAGAGGTCTCAAATATTATAATATAGTTTAATATTTAACTAGAAATATAAAATAAGTAGAATAATTAAATGATATATTTGGGTTACAAAAATTAGCAAGTTTTGTTCAAAAACATTATTGTAATACTTTGAAAACTTTGTATTTAATTAAATGAATTTCAAGATCAAATTAGTAAAATTAGGTGCAAAATGAAACTGGGCTTATTTCGAGGCTAAATTTGGCAGGTTTCCAAAAGTTTCATTTGGTGACCCTTAGGGACCCAAAACAACCTGAAATGAAGTAAGGTGACATGAACCAACTAATTAGACAACATATCCAAAAATTAGAACAATGGGTCAAGATTAGGGTTTTCAATTGCCAAACACCTTTTAGGGGTCCAAATTACAAAGAATTGATATTTAGGGTACTTCGAAAAATTGAAATAACCCAAAACGAAAATGGATGACATGAACTAACAAAATAAACAACATATCCAAAAATCAGGACAATTGGCCAAGATTTGGATTTTCATTTCATAGTGCCTTTCGTGGGTTCTAAATAAGGAAAGTAAATGAAAACTAATTTGACCAAACCATATATTGAAATTCTTAATTTTTTCATGTGATTCTAAAATTATAAGTTATAAATCATAATTTCTTGTAAATAAGAAGATATTAATTTTTATTTGATTTTTGTAATCCCATGAAGTCATGACCACCCTAAGCATATGCAAGTCACATGGGTGGAATACTATGATCATGTTTACCCTCACCCTACCCAAAACTCTATGGGATGTTTCCTTTATTTGAATCCTTGTAAAATGATCCCATGTTCCATGTAAATGATTCGGTGCACCCACATTAGTAGACATGATTCCACATTAGTAGACATTTTATATAGTCTAGAAATCATGAGACATGATTCCATATACCTCCCCCCTTGATTGTGTACACCCACACCCACACCCACTTAAGCCAAAATCAGCCTAAACATGAACGTGTGTGTGTGCACACATATGAGCAACCCTATTTAGATAGTTTCTTGGAACCAAGATGAACATCTTTTACTATTATATGGTGTCCCCTCGAATCTGATAGTGTACACCCATGCTTGATGTCCAAGAACTAAGAGAATGAGAAAGCATTCCTCGTGTGTTTGTGTGATGAGCAAGCAAGGAAACCAAAAAGGAAAGTTGCCATGAGGACATATGGGACATCCCATTTCAATAAGAATATGATTTAATTCTCTTTTATGTTCACACATAGTAAGGAAATAAGATTGTACTTATATCTTTTGAATTAGAAAGCCATAGTGATCCCACTTGCCAACCATGAGCATACTTGCCCTCTTTGTGTGCAAACTGACCCCTCTCGTTTGGAAACTTGCCCAAAATTATTGTTAGGAAATACAAGAAAATTACTAGAAGATCAAGAAAATAAGAAGACAAACTTAAGATAATAGAAATTGTGAGCTGCTCAAGACTGACCAAGACGTCCCCCTAGTGTTCTTAAACATCTATCTAAGCCCCCTCATCTCTCATTCTTCTCATCCTAAAGTAAAGAGTTGACACTTCCCTCTTTGTTCATTTTAAGCTCTCTTCTTGGTATCTCTTCTCACTTCTCTTGTGTTCACAAGTGTGAAGCTATAATTTTAGTTTTCTAGTTAGTTGTTTTGAGTGCTTTTGTTGGTGGTTTAAAGTTCGTTAAGTTTTGAAAGTAGTAGATAAAGGGAACCTATGTCAGATTCAACAAGAAACTTGGACTGAGGTGGAGGGCATTTTTAGAACTTCTATCTTGTTATTTGAAGTTTCTAGCATGTTCATTCCTGTTTATTTTTCAGTTTACAACATGATTTATTTAGTTTTAGCATTATTGATCATATTTAAATTTTAGTTTGGCATGTTGCATGTTTTTAATAATTCATGAGATCATACCATGCCTAGAAATCATGCTTAGGTTTGTTTTTATGTTTTCAAGCATGCTATGTGTGTTTCCATGCTTTCTTAAATTTTTAAATTCTGAGATTTAATATTCTGATTTAGTATCATGATTATGTGATTTTAAACATGTGAAAGTAAAGATAAGAACCACGTAATGTCATAGTAACCCGCATGGGTGCTATGGGTATTCTTAACATATGCTTAGAGTGTGTGGTTGTAAAGTGCAACTAAGGGATACTTGGTATGTGACATCCAATGGAATGTAACAAAGAAATGTCTTTCCAACCTAAGGAGGGATATCTAAATTAAGAACATCAAGGGACTAGAACCCTTTCAGTCATAACATCAACTTGAACCAATTTGATGTATGAATCAGTTAATGTTTGAAAGTGTGTGAATTTGGATGTGTTAGAAATTTGACATAATAAGCTAATTGTTTGATGGATGATCTACTGGGTTATGTGCTTACCCCTTTCTTTTTAACATTTTCAGGAAATTAGATATGATGGCAATGAAAATTTTGAAAGTAACTATATTTAAAAAGTTTATATTTTTTGGAAAGTTTCTTTTTTTTTTATTGTAAGGGCATGTTGCTCGCTTTAGATTTATTTGACTTCGGCCGAATTTTTATTTTAAAATTTTGAGTTGTGTACACTTGATTATGAATTTATTAATGTACTATTTTTTACTTTCTTTAATAAATAAAGAATTAAAAATATTCATTTTTCTACTTGTAATGCCTTATTGAATTTAAAATTGATCAAATTGGGTGAGACACTCATGAAAGGTTCAATAAGAGTTAGAATAAAGGAATCGAGATACAATTTGTGTACATGTAAATATAACATAGGATCCAACCCATCTTGTGGTTGAGCTCAAACCTGTTTATAGAGGGTTGGGGTGTTACAATTATATAAATAAATATTGGTAAATTAATTCCCTACAATTATATAAAAATTGAGGTATAGTTGTGTTGAGGCCTAAATGTTAAATGAGAATTTCATTCAAATTATGGAGTTTGTAGGTCTCATTTGATCAAAAACGAAATTAGAAACATGCCATGAGCATGTTGCACAAGAAATCAAATTATAAAGGTTTCTAAAATGAAATCAACTCAAAAGAATGTATTCGCAACTTTTAAAAAAATTGCTTACTAATATATGTGCTTGGGAAACAAGTAAACTAGAGAATTAAAAATGTTTCTAAAATGAAATCAACTCAAAAGAATGTATTAGCAACTTTTAAAATAATTACTTACTAATATATGTGCTTGGAAAATAAGTAAAATGGACAATTAGAAAGGTTTCTAAAATAAAATCAATCCAAAAGAATATATTACCAACTTCTAAAATCTTTACTTACTAATTCTTATACATAGGAAACAAATAAAATAAAAGTGGAAAGAGTTTTAGAAAGGCTTCTACAATGAAGACTATAACACCCCAACCCCTGAGACTTTCAATTAGATTCATCCACAAGGCAGGTCGGGCCGGTGTTACATTACATGTACACAACTTGCCTTTCTAATTCCTTTATCCTAACTCTTATTGAACATTATGAACACACAACCCAATTTCTTTAATTTAATTCAATAAGACAACACAAAGAGATAAAAAACCTTTTCTTTAGTCGTTATTTGAATTAAATGAGACAAGTACATAACTTGAATTTAAACTATTAAAAGAAAGAGAATACAAAACTCTAAAATAAAAACTATTTTAGCAGAAATCTAACTTATTCAAAACTTGGGCAACATGCCATTACAATAGAAATAAAAATAGAAAATTTCTAAAAATAAGTGATCTAAATCCTTAGGAAGCTTCATAATGTAATTCAATTTCTTGAAAAGATAAAAAAGGAACAGTAAGCATATAGCCTGGTGGATCATTTTAAAAACAACCAAGTTACTAATTCAAACTAAGAGCACATTCAAACTCAAACACTTGCATACATTAGGCTTTTCAAATAGTTTCTCATTTTCAGTTGTCTATTAAATTGAAAGGGGGTCCAGTCCCTTGATGTTCTTATCAAAATATCGCCCCTTGACTAGAAAGACAATTTTTTATGTCACATTCCATTGGATTTAGGGTCCCTTGCCCGTATTCCAAGTATTTTGTGCTACACCCATATACACACAGTATATGCAACTCATATACACATAGTATATTTAAAGAATACCCATAGTATCCCTTTGGATCACTATGACAGTATATGGTTTTTAATATCAAGGTCTTTTATTTGAATTCTCATAATAATCATGAATCATAAAAGAATTAAAAATAAACATGTTATCATCATGAAAGCATAAAAACATCACTTGCATGCATCATATCTCAAAATTGGCTTAAGCATGAGAAAGTAAGCATGACATGGTTTTATGAATGCTTAAACATGCATATGTATCAAACTGGAAATAAAACAATGTGAATGGACTGAAATTGAAATATGTATGATAAATAGATTTAAAAACATGCATGAACATGAAATCGATTCAAACTAGTAAATAGGGAGTTTTTGAAATCATTTCCACCTTGTTTTAAAATTTTAGTTGCACAAATCAGAATTTCAGTAGCACTTCCACCTTCTAAGACATCTAAAATCTCAAGAACACTCAAGAACTAAAAGCTTCACACTTAAGAACTCTTAAGAATTGAAAAGAGGTGCTAAGAGAGAGGCTAGAGAAAGCAAGAGGGATCCTATCAGCTATTGCTTTGGGATAAAGAGAATGGTGCTCATGCTTGGGTTTATCTAGAGTTCTAATAGGCATGAATTGGCAAGTTTGGGTTCTCTTTATTATAGAAACCTTTCTAAAACTTTTTCCCTTTCCATTTTATTTGTTTCCTATGCATAAGAATTAGTAAGTAAAGGTTTTAGAAGCTGCCATACATTCTTTTGGGTTGATTTCATTGTAGAAACTTTTCTAATTCTCTATTTTACTTGTTTCCCAAGCACATATATTAGTAAGAAATTACTTTAGAAGTTGCTAATATATTCTTTTGAGTTGATTTCATTTTAATACCATTTCTAATTCTCTATTTTACTTATTTTCTAAACACACATATAAGTAATGAATTATTTTAGAAGTTGCTAATACATTCTTTTCAGCTGATTTCATTTTAGAAATCTTTCTAATTTGGTCTGTTGTGCACACATGCTCATTGCATGTTTCTAATGTCGTCTTTTTTTTTATCAAATGAGACTTGCTAATTCCATATTTTGAATGAAATTCACATTTATCATTTAGGCCTCAGCACAATTGTACTTCAATTTTCAAATAATTGTGGGGAATTAATTTACCTTTATTTATTTATATAGTGTTTTTGAATAGAACTTGCTAATTTTTGTAACCCAAATATATCATTTAATTATTCTACTTATTTTATGTTTCTAGTTAAATATTAAACTATATTATAATATTTGGAAACTCTTTTGATTTGATATTTTTTTAAATACCCAACCTTTCTATATATTTATTTGTATACTAAAATTTCTACAAGCTTTCCTCAATTAATTTTATTTCTCATTTTGGCTATAATTTAAATTATACACAATTTTGTTTCCCAAAAATTTCATAAAATTTTCAAGGATCAATAGTTATTTATTTCATTTAATCGAATTTTGTGCAAATTTTTTGGGGGGTGTTACAACCTTCCTTTTTTACAAAGAATTTCGTCCTCAAAATTTGTACCCACTCACTCAAGTCTCATTTCCTCAGGTATTTATAGTAAAAAGATATGGATTGTGGCTTCCTCAACTCCATGATATTTCTAGAGAACTTTGACCAAGGAAATATCTTTTGTTCTTAGGTTTTGTGTCTTGCGATCGAGGATCCCAACTGTCGCTTCTTTATAAGTGGCATCATCTTGGATGCTTACCTCCTCCTAATGGATTATGTGAGAGGGATCAAGTTCATACTTTCTTAGTATTGACATGTGGAACACATTGTGAGCTGAGGTCATCCGATTTGGTAGATCCAACTCATAAGCACATTCTTTAATTCTTCTAAGTATTTCAAAGGGTTCGATACATTTGGATGATATTTTCCCCTTTAACTCTGAACCTCTTGATACCCTTTTGAGAACTAATCCTTAGAAATACTTTGTTACCCTCTTGAAACTCTAGGGGTCTCCTTCTTTTCTCAGCATAACTCTTCTGATGACTTTGAGTTGTAGCCAACATCTAACCTGAAGTCTTAGGGTATTCTCAACATCTAACCTGAAGTCGGTATGCTTACCCTATTCTACTCTTCTATCAGGCTTGTGAGCCACTTGTCTTGCCTTTGTCAGCATAACTCTCACCAAGTCTTAGGGTATTCTCAACATCTAACTTGAAGTCGGTATGCTTACCCTGTGTAACTCCTTCTATTAGACTAGTGAGCTAATTTTCTTGCCTTTATTTATCCCTAATTTGGTTGGCAATACATGCTGTGGAGATAGGCTTGTTTTCCATTCAAACTTATACCTAACCTAAAGTCTTCAATCAACTTGTACATCTGGCCCTTTTCTTCTTCCTATTTGTTGAACTTTCTAATTAAGGCATCAACCACCACATTGGCCTTCCCTAGATGGTAATGTAGTTGGAAATCATAGTCTTTAAAGAACTCCATCTATCTTCATTGCCTAAGGTTCAACTCCTTTTAGGTGTAGATGTACTTCAAACTCTTGTGATCTGAAAACATATTAAATTTCTCACCATAAAGGCAGTGTCTCCAAATCTTCAAGGCAAATACAATGGTTGTTAGCTTTAGGTCGTGAGTAGGGTAACTCTTCTCATGGACCTTCAGTTGTTGCGAAGCATAAGCAACTACTTGCTTCTCTTGTATCAAGACTACTCCCAATCCACTCAATGAAGCATTTGTATAGAGGACATAAGTGACCCCATGGGTTGGAGTAACTAAGATAGGGGCCAAAGTCAATCTCCTTTTTAGTTCGGGGAATGATTGTTTGCATTTCTCATCCCAAGTGAATTTAACACCTTTCCTAGTAAACTCAGTCATAGGTTTTGCTAGTTTGGAGAAGTCTTGGATGAATCTCCTATAGTATCTAGCCATGCCTAAGAAACTCTTGATCTCTATAACTGTCTTTGGTTGTTTCCAATCCATGACAACTTCCACTTTTTCTAGGTCTATAGAGATACCTTCTGCTAAAACTACATGGTCAAGGAACTTGATTGTCTTCATCAAGAATTCACACTTGCTGAACTTGTCATATAATTGGTGCCTTCGAAGGGTCTCCAACACTATCTTCAAGTAACCAAAGTGTTCAACTTCTCACATAGAATAAATCAGGATGTTGTCCACGAATACGACCACAAACTGGTTCATTAAATCCATGAATGTTGTTGGGGAATTGGCCAAACCAAAAGGCATCACAGTGAACTCAAAGTGTTCATATTGTGCTCTAAAGGTTGTCTTGTGTATATCAGACTTGCTGATTCTTAGTTGGTGATATCTCAACCTAAGATCAATCTTCGAGAAAGGAGTTACTCCTTTTAATTGATCAAATAGGTCATCAATCCTCAATAGATGGTACTTTATAATACCCTAAAATTTTGTACTAAATGAAACGAAATAATAAATGAAGTCCAATTCAATTATATAATAAATTAACAAGCTTGAATTTGCCCAAAAACCTCTCACTGGAGTGAAATTTAAGAAAAACGAAGGAAATGAAATAAAGTGAACACCTCGAATTGCTTAGGCATCTAAGATTCATTTCATTTGCTCAATCAAGAGTTTATTTACTAGGTATGCTTCAAGGGAATCTAAATTAGGACATAAAATAGAGAAAAACTCATCCAATTGAAAGATATTAATTTTTAATAAATTCATATGAACCCAAAAGTGTGTGCTAAGGGCCTAAAATTCTAGCCAAATGAAAGATATGAATTTATTTTAAATTCATGTGGACCCAAAAATGTATGAACACCCCTAAGCATAAGCAAGTCACATAGCTGAGCATACTTTGATCACGTACACCACACTCTATATACACAAGTAAACCGTCCATGTTTGTTTAGATACCATAAAATAATGATCTCACGCACACATAACAAATGAAACATGTGCACACAAGATGGAACATACCAAAGAAAAAGGAAACAGATTGGAAATAGAAACAAATCCATATGTACACCAATATGGGAAAGATGCCCAAATCCTTGTTAATCCAAAATTAAAAGGTCCTAATATTGGTTTGTGCACACACATAAGGAAGTCCAAAATCATGGTTAAATCATATTAGAAGTTGTTGAAAAATGTTTCTAAATACCCAAGGAGCAAGATTAGAAGTTTTTAATTCGAGAATAAAAGTTGTTGGAAAATGTTTCTAAACACCCAAGGAACAAGATTAGAAGTTTCTAATTCGAGAGTAAAAGTTGCTGAAAAATGTTTCTATACACCTTATAAACTCTAATTCAAGTTTAGAAGTTGCTGAAAAATGTTTCTAAATACCCAAGGAATGAGATAAGAAGTTTCTAATTCAAAGATAGAAGTTGCTAAAAAATGTTTCTAAACACCCAAGGAACAAGATTAGAAGTTTCTAATTCAAAATAGAAGGTTGCCAAATCTTGTTGTTTGGTGTGCACAAGAAAAGGAATCAATTACCAAAACATATTAGAAAGTTGCCTTGCTCACAATATCACTCCTAGATTAATTCCAAACAAAGATTAGAAAGTATTCTAAATCCTTTTTGTTCTCACACATAATTAGAAAACCAAATGAGAATCATATCTTGTGCACATACATGAAATAGAAACCATATCTTGCGCACTTGCCAAACCACTCTCAACTTGGATTATTGGAAAGATACACTTGTCCATACCATGTAAAATTGTACTCTACTGTGTGAAAGAAAGTTGGTTTATGAGAACATGCTAAGCCATCCCCCCTTGCTCTTGAAAATCTATATAAACCCCTTAGTCCTCTCATTCTTTTCATCCCAGAGCAAGAGTTAACACTTTCCTCTTGACTTATTCTAGCCCTCTTCTTGGCAACCCCTTCTCACTTCTCTTATGTTCTTGAGTGTTTCAAAGTGAGAAGTTTATTTTATTCAGTGTTTTTGAGTGTTCTTGAAATGCTAGACATTTAGGAGAAGGAAATCTCTGCCAAATTTTCTACAAACTAGCAACTAAGGTGGATGAAATTTCTTGAACTTCTACTTTACTAATTTGGATTAATAACATGTTCATCCATGTTTTAATATCAATTTATCACACATAATTTCAGATTTCAATTTCATTATTCATGATTTAAATTCAGTTTTAGCATATATGCATATTTAAGCATTTATGAGATCATGCCATGCCTAGTTCCATGCTCAGGTTTACTTTAAAAGTATGATGCATGCTATGGGATGCTTCCATGTTTTTAAATGTTTATATGCTGAATTTTATTTCTTTTATGTGTGATACATGAATATGAGATTTAAATGTAAGACCTTGAAATTTAATAACCATGTACTATCAAAGTGATCCAAAGGGATACTATAGGTGTTCTTTACATATACTTAGGGGTAGAGGGGTATCCAAAGGGATACATGGGGTTTATGGGTATCGTTATTATGTGTAAATTAGTGTAGCCAAAAATACTTGGAATATGGACATGAGATCATAATCCCGATTGAATGTGACAATGAATTGTCTTTCCATCCAAAAGTGGGGTATTTTGATAAGAATATCAACGGAATGGACCCCCTTTCAGTTTAACATACAACCATACACAAGAAATTGTTTGAATCGTTTAATGTATGCAAGTGTTTGAAATTGGATGTGTTATTGATTTGAATTAGTAACTTAGTTGTTTTTAAGGATGATCCAATGGGCTATGTGTTCATCCCTTCCCCTCTTATTTTTTAGGAAATTGAAACATGAAGACTACTGAATATTTGATAGGGTTTTAAATTTGGAAACTCATATGTAAGGGCATGTTGCTGAAATTTTAGTTATTTAAATTTAGACTTCCGCTGAATTTTGTCTCTATTTTGAGTTATGTATTCTTTCTTTATTTATCTTAAATATTTAAGATTCAAGGTATGTACTTCTTTATTTTATTGAATAAATAAAGATTGGAATATTTCTTTTATCCCCTTGTAATAGTTTTATTAAATTAAAAATTAAATTGTTTGGCTTGTGTGCTCATCATGAATTAAGAAGACTTGGGATAATTGAAATAGAATGTGATGCAAGTTATATACTTGTAATTGTAATACTGACCCAACCTGTATTGTGGTTAAGTCCAATCAAAAGTCTCGAGGGTTGGGGTGTTATATACTTGTTCTTTATGGTTGCCTGGTTTAGCTTTTGGTAATCGATAAATAGTCTCATAGAACCATCCTTCTTCTTTACAAATAGTATGAGAGCTCCTCAGATGAAGCCTTTCTCTTGGAGTTCGTCTAGTTGAGACTTCAACTCGGTCAGTTCCACTAGAGCCATTCTATATGGAGGTATGGCTATAAGGTTGGTTCCAAGGTGAAATTCAATCTTGAACTCAAATTCTCTAGCAGGTGTTAGTCCGGGTAAGTCATCTGGGAATACGTTTTCATACTCCCTAACAACTGCTAGGTTTTGGATTCTCTTTTTTTCAACAAAGTCCTCCTCTAAGAGTCTCTCAAACTCATTCTTCTGCTTCAAACACTTTAACATAGCTATGGTTGCACTCCTAGGTAGTCTCCATTAATTCTATAGGTTTCCCTCGAAGTTAGGGTTATGGTTAGTCGCCTCTTAGGACAATCTATCTGAGCTTGGTATTGGTCTAACCAAAACCATCCCCAAGATCACGTCGTAGCCATAAAATAGTAAGGTGCATAGGTCAACTGATATGCGTTTATCCCCAAACCTTAGGTCACAACTGCACATTCTTTTTTGGGTAACAGTGGTCCCTATTGGTGTGGACACATTCAAAGTTATGGGTAGGGTTTTTGTCACGAGTCATAACCTATCAGCTAGTTCTTTAGAGATAAATGATTTCGAGGCGCCTAAGTCAAATAATAATCTCACAGCAACATTAAATAGTAGGAATGTACCTTCCATAACAAGGACTTGATCTTCTTGGGCTTCAACAACAAATATACTAGCTTAGTTCTGACCATGACCCTGATTCTACCCCTGATTGGCATTTTGTTGCTACTGTCTACCATGAGGACGTTCGTTCTAACCTCCTCCCTGTGGTGATTGTTGGTGATGAGTCTGAGCAGGTGAAGTTGGGCAATTTTGTAATACCCTAAATTCTCCATACTCAATTAAATGAAATTCATCATTTATTTAGTAAAATTTGGGTGAAAAATGAAACTACGCTCATTTTGGGGCTAAATTTGGCAGGTTTCCAAAGGTTTCATTTGGTGACCCTTAGAAATCCAAAATAGCCTGAAATGAAGTAAGGTGACATGAACCAACTAAGGGGACAACATATCAAAAAATTAGAACAATTGGTCGACGTTAGGGTTTTCATTTCCCAAACGCCATTTAGGGGGTCCAAATTAGAAACAATTGTCATTTAGGATAGTTCGGGAGATTGAAAGGACTTGAAACGAAATGAGATGACATGAACTAACAAAATAAATGACATATCCAAAAATCAGAACAATTGGCCAAGATTTGGATTTTCATTTGCCTAGTGACCTCAGTGGTCTTCAATAAGGAAAGTTTTTAAGGAAAAAACAACTTGGGTCAAACCATACCTTAAAATGTGCATTAGATTCATATGATTCCAAAACTATAGGATATAAATCATATTTTTTATGTAAATAATGAGATACTAATTTTTATTTGATTTTTTTGAACACATGAAGTCACGAACACCCCTAACATGTGCAAGTCACATGGGTGGAACATCATGATCATATGCGCCCTACCCTACCATAAGCTCCATGGGACGTGTCCATTATTTAAAACCATGAAGAACGATCCCATGTGCTATATAAATGATCAAGTATGCCCACACCTATAGAAACCATAAAGAATGATTCCATGTGCCAAGATAAATGATCATGTGTATTAAGGTTACACATAAAATGTCTCATAAGTGTGTGTGTGGGCACACATGTGACAAACCCAAGATAGAAGTTTAATGAGATTGGCTGATTTAATGAGATATAGAAAGATTCCTTCACAAAAAATAACAAAAAATAGAAACTTGCCTCATGCTCACATGTGGAGCCAAAAAGGGAAAGAATCCAACGGAAATAAGAAACATTCTAAAGCTTTGTTTTTGTTTGCTCATATTAGAAACATATTTGATTTTATGAATCACAACATATTAGAATGTTTTCTACTAGTAGAGGACATCTAAGAAATATTAGAATGTATTCTAAACCTTTATTTGAGTTCACACACATAGAAGAAACAAATAAGGTTCAAAGATTTTGCTCACACTTGGATTGAAAACCTTAATGGTCCCACTTGCCAACCATGAGCATGCTTGCTTTTCTCACCCAAAACATCCCCTTATGAGTTTGGAAACATGCCCAAACATGGTGAGCTGCCCTAGCTGCCCTAGACACCCCTTGTGCTCATGAACACCTATAAATACCCCCTCTTGCTCACATTCATCTCATTCCAAAGCAAAGAGTTGACACTTCCCTCTTTGTTTGTTCTTGCACTCTTCTTCGCACCTCTTCTTACTCTCTTTCCTTTCTTGTGTTAGAAGTTCTTATTTTAGTGTTTTAGAGAGTTGTTGAAGTATTTTTGTTGGTGATTAGAAGTTGTTGAAGTTCTAAAAGTGTTAGATAAGGGGAACCTCTACCAAATTCTACAAAGAAACTCGAATTAAGGTGGATGAAATTTCTAGAACTCCTTCTTTACTGCTTCAAGTCTTTAGTATATTCATGTTTGTTTTAAGATTTCAGCATGTTTATATTTCATTTTGAAGTATGATTGATCAAGTTTTATTTTCAATTTAACATATTTTCATAATTTAATTCATACATTACAACATAACATGCTTAGAAACCATGCTTGGGCTTATTTTTAAAAAATTTTCAACATGCCATGTATGTTTCCATGTTCTCTTGATTATTTAAATTTTGATATTAATTATTACAATCTTGTTTCATATTTATTTGAAATTAAATATGAGAAAGTGAAGATAACAACCACACACCATCATAGTAGTCTAAGTGATGCTATGGGTGTTCTTTGCATATACTTAGTGTATATGAGTAACATCACTAAGTGTGGATGTATTTTAAAATACTTGGAATGTGGACAAGTGATCCTTATTTCCGATGGTATGTGACAAAATGAATTGCCATTCCATCCCAGAATAAGAGTATTTTAATAAAGAACATCAAGGGATTAAAAACCCTTTTTTGTCAAATATACAACACTAACAAGATATTGTTTTAAACGCTTAACGCTTGTAAAAGATTGAAATTAGATGTACTTTTGATTTGAATTAGTAAATTAGTAGTTTGATAAATGATCCACTAGGCTATGTGTTTACCCCTTCCTTCTATTTTTCAGAAAATTGAATTTCATGAATACTATGAATTTTTTTGAAAGTCTCCTTTTAGAAAGTTTATATTGTAAGGGCATAGTGCCCCAAATTTTGAATTAAAGACTTTCACTGAATTTTATATTCAAATTTTAGAGTTATGTACTCCCCTTTTCATTATTTGAATTTCAAGTATGTATACCTTTCTTTTATTCAATAAATAAACATTGAAGTTTTTCTTTTATCTCTCTTGTAATAGTCTTATTAAATTAGAATTAAATTATTTGGGTTGTGTGCTCATTGAGAAATAATAAGACTTGCGATAATAGAAAGTGATGCAAGTTGTGTGCTTGTAAATGTAACATTGGACCCAACCCACCTTATGGTTGAGCTTGAACCTGTCTTTTGGGGGTTGGGGTGTTACGAAGGTGGTATCAGAGCTTAACTATTAGATATGTTGGGATAGAAATAGAAAGTGAAGCCTAAACACGTGTTGTTGGGCAAGAATAAGAAAGTCAAACATTAGTTGCTTGACAAGAATTAGAAACTCAAATAAGGTTTCACTTTGAATTGAATTGAATCTTGAATGCCCTACCTTCTATTTTGAAATTGAAAAACGTTTTAGAAAGTGTTTTCAAAAATCAAATACATGTTTTTAAAATGTTTTGTTTGGATACAAAGACTGCAAGTTGAGCTGATAGTGGGTGAGCTTTGTCTCGAGTAAAGCTAAACATTGAAAGGGAAGTGGGTTATCTTGCCCTAAAAAGTTCGCTTGCTAGGCAGACTTTGGTCTCACCGCCCGATTTGGAGGTTGTCCCACCAGCTTGTACGAGTGGTTTGAGTTTGAACAACTTTAGATTCTAGAAAAGAAAATTAGAAGGTGAAAAATTAGGGTAAGGAATCAAATAGAAGTCGAAAAAGATGTCAAAGGTGATATCTCAATTAGCCAAAGGTTATGAGTCAACTAGAAGAATCCTTAGGTCTAGGGGAAAGTCCTTAGGTAGAAACGTGTAGTCATGGGTGGCATAGTGGATCAAAAGCATAAATCGTTAGGACATAGGCTAGAGACTAAAACTTGTGTGAAAACAAAAAATTGTTTGATTAGGACACGAGATTGAGAAGCTTCTATATCTTTCGATTTTTATGTAGTACGGGATGCATAGGAATTCAGGGTTATGGAGGAAGCCTAGACTCGGAGAATGATGGACCATGTGTGGTGAATGATCGATAACTCTGGCAGAACGAGTTTCTCTATGCTCGCTCGTATGGGACGGTGGAGTATAGTTGGCTCGAAAACCTTAGTTATCAAGCAATTTGCAAAATTGTTTGGGTGCAGCTCTATTCTAGTCTGCATCCTCACTGAGCGCTGGGCTCATGAGTACCTGTAAAATAAAAATGGGGTGAGCTCGAAAGCCCAGTGGATCTCCCCTTCACATCAATAGCATTATACAAACGAACATACAAAACATGCAAACAGTTTTAATCATTAGGACATTTCAATCACTTAGTCAGTTTATTGGTTGCGCTTTAATATCAGGAATTTACCATCTGATATCAGGAATTAAATGAAAGAGTGAACCACTCTCGGTATCCTAGTTGTGGTCCTGAACACAATCAGGCACGACATCTTTATAACACAGAAGTCTACCTCTGAGACCACGACCCAAGAAGATACTGAAACCAAGGGAAAAATCCTCATGACTTT
>JAJIYU010002857.1:0-28620 GCA_030144865.1 Tinospora cordifolia | reverse complement strand
GCTTTATGTCTAGGGTTATTTATGTTGCATATTATTCATTCATCATCTAAAGAATGCATTTTTGCATCTCTTTATCTATTTAAAAGTGTGCACATAAAGTAAGCAACAATAGCCATACGTAATATAATGATAACTAATGATATATATATATATATATATCCAAAAAATATTATAAGTTTTTCAAAGTCTATTTATTTTATTTAATTTCATTTATTGACTTTCGTATAAATTTTCGGGGGTATCACAATACTCGATGGTTAGGCGTATTAACATATCATATCATAGGAATTCGTCAGCTTATACCCAATGTATAGCGGCTTTAGATCCTTTACAGGGGAGCCCAATTGATAGATCTACCCAAACCGTACCCCCAGGTACGACAAACACTTGTCCTTAATGTTCTACAACATTTAAAACCCTAACCCACACACAGACCTTGAGACTTGGTGCATATTTTTATTTAAAAAACTCATTCAAAGACTGCAAATGAATTTTAATATGTAATACATTTCATTTATGAATAGAATAACAAGTTACGTGATAAATTAGAAAACATTACTTACAAGGATGCTCAGCTCTCAATGCTCCTCTAATGACCGATTGCGTCCCGCTAAAGGATGTTCAGCTTCCGGTGCTCCTCTAATGGCTGATCGCATTCTGTTGAAGTTTGATCCTGCGTGATCAATGTAGTTTTTTACTATCTATATAAAACTTTGCTCAAATATAACTTTATGTTCATTGGTCAATCAAAGGATTGACTCAGTCAATTGTGGTCCAATTATGTATTTGGTCAACTTTGGTAAATACAATCAATTCTAATTAGGCCTAATACTCGTTGACATGTATGCTCGATAGGGTCAACAAGTCAACAAGGTCAATTTGTGCCAATAAGCCCTTAATATTGAACCAGAATATCAAAAACATGTATTATTTACATGTATCCCACCTTTAGAACAAAATTACCATCCATTTTCATAAATTTGTCACTTTAATATCATAAATAAGAAATTTTTAATTATTTCCTATGTTACATTTTTTTTAATAAATAGTTTATAATGTTATATAATATTATATAATATTTTTTCCTATTATTTAACATTAGGATAAAATATATTTTTTCTATATTTATTAATTAATCCTTAAATCGCATAAATGCGAATTTAATATATCAATTGAACTCCAAAAATTTTAATTTTAGTGTCATTAAGTTCAAAATTTCATTCTGGACATTTTAGTACTCACCAACTAAAATTTTAGTGTTAATAGGTGTATCCCCTATATGTCGACTTCCAACTACCATATAAATTTTTAGGGTCTACAAGGGTACAAATAATGTACATATCTGTATGTTACTCATTAATCTGAACACAAAAATATATACATATATATGTATAGTTTCATTCCTAGAAAAAATAGATCCTAGTTTTAGGTCGCACAACAAACTAATACTTAAAGTATCGAATCATCAAAAGTAGGTACTTATCTTTTCTTCTTTTCTTTCTTTTTTCTTCCTCTTCTTTTTCTTTCTTTTCTTTTCTTTTTTCTCCTTCTTTTACTTTTCTTTTCTTTTTTTTCTCTCTCTTCCTTTTCTCTCTCTTCCTTTTCTCTCTTCTTTCTCTGTTTTTTTCCTCTTCCTCGGATGGAATGGGTGAGATGTGATCAAAGATGTAAGGGAAGCAACTCATTTATATAGGGAAGGATTTGGATGGGTTCCACCATAATAAACGCAAGATAAGTTTTAATTCTCTTTTTCTAATCCTATTAGTCATAAAATGCAACATTATCTTCTTTTAATTAATAATTTTTTTTCCTTTATCGATGCATGACTCATCACCAAGTATTATCTTCTAATTTTGTTTTATTTTTATATTTATTTTTCCTCTCCAACCAAGTACCTTTATGATTTAAAATTCTATTTCATTCATTTTTTTAACTTCACAAAATAATAATAATAATTTTTTATTTACCTTATTTTTCATTTAATACCACATTGATTAATACCATCACCAAAAAATCACGTATTTTTATTTAACACATACATTAATCTATACAATTTTTTGTAAAATCATGTATTTTTATTTATAATTCATTAATTGATACATAAAAATATATGTCAAACCCGTCGACTCGATATCCAAAAATACGGGTCTTCACAAGTCATTTGGTTGGCATCTAAGTTAGCGTTGCTCAGCTTGTTGGGAGGATTGAGTGCGGCAACACCACTTTCTAGGTGATTTCCTTATATAAGTTTACATGGATGAGTCATTATAAGTAAATGTGACAATTTGCATCACGACATGATAATTTGATTCAAACCCAACACACAATTATGGATTTAGATTTAACATAAATGAGTTTGAGTTAAAAAAAATTAAACATGACTAAATTGTAAATAATAAACAAATTAACTTGTTAAATCTGAAAATTATATGTTTAAAATAATTAAAGATAAGTTAAGAGAGATATGATAAATAGGTTAATCTAAAATTAAATCATTTATTAATATGTATTTGATATTATTTTTTGTTACTATTCTTAAGAAAATATTCTTTAATTTGATTTATTTTAAAATTTGTTTATATTTTGTATTTTTAGTAATATTGTTTTTAGAAAATAATTTAAAAATTGATTATTATAACAAATTAAATAAGTCATATATAAAATAAATATGTTAGGTTAAACACAGCACAAATGTGACCTATTTAAATATTGTGTTACATAGGTCATACGTAGGTCACTCTTTTATTTAATGTGTCATATTTGAATTTATATATCATAAGAGGATTAATAAATTAGTTAACTTTAGGTTTGCAATACATGGTTAATACACTTTTACAACATGACTCATTTATGATACAGTGATATAAATTGTCACCCATAATTACAAGTCCATTTTGCTATAACATGAAAATTGATTGTACAAATTAAATTTATAATAAAGTATTTACGTTTTTGTCTTTCAAGCTCTAATTTTTTTTTTTTTCAAAATACTCTCTCTGATCTGGAAGAGACTTTTCAAGAAGCACGAGATCATGCTAATGACATTTTGTAAACTTATTTTTCAATGCAAGAACAATAGAAAAAAGAAAAAGATTGTCTAGAGTAATTAATTTCTTTGTTAGTGATTTTCATGAGATACAAGACTTTCTTTATATAGATTTTTGATATAAGAGTTACATCAATCTTTAAATAATATAATAAATATAATTAAAAATAATTAAATAATATCATTAATTTAGTCATTATGGGATTTAAATAATGGAGGTTGCAAAAGAATAAATTTTATGGGTTACTGATAGTTAAAATGGAGGCATTCAATATATTTATAACACTTCCCTTTTAAATATTTTTCATATAAGAATACATCTCACTAAAATCTTACTAGATAAAATTTAGTGAAAAAAAACTAATGAAAAAAAATAAATTTCTTATTAAATCTTATATCGTTTAAAACTACCTCATTAAAAACCTTGATAGGAAGACTTAGTAAGAAAAAATTATAACTAAAGAGAAAAGAGTATAGTGCATTAAAATAATAACTCATCTTTTATTATTTGCTTTGTGAGGATATATGAAAGTTTTTTTCTATTCTCTTATTTGAATTATCTTTGAGTCTTTGCATCTTAATACTGTATACAATTTTTTTTAAATGTTATACATAAAAAGAGAAAGATTTAAACCTTGTTACAAAACTTTCTATTGTGAACCATAAGGGTGAAGGTTTATATATATATATATATATTGTTACAAAACATAGAGCGATTATTAACATGCAAATATTTGGTTAATTACTGCATCACACTTACTGGCGTGGGGCTCTTATGCAAATGGAAATCATCTATTTTGAGCATAACAATGTCCCAATCCCGTTCATATTTAAAGAACTGAAACCTCAGTAAACTTGAAAACACATGCATTTATTGAAATAATATGAAGAGTCATGCAATAAGTGAATATGTAGTTCTAATGTTATAAGAAATGATTGAAATTAAAATAAATGCAAATGCCAAATATTATGTAATTCTAGCATAAATGGAATTTGAACAAATTATTTAATTAGATATAAAAACTAATTACTGCATTGTACTTTTTTTCTCTCACTAAGGTTTTGTTCCAACGAGTTTTCCTTGCAAGGTTTTTAATGAGGTAGTCCTAACAATTTTGTAAGATTTCATAAGAATACGTACTCCTTTTTTTTCTTCTAAGTTTTTTTATTAAGTTTTATCTAATAAGATTTTAATGACGTATATTCTTATTTAGAAGACTTTTAAAGGAAGAATGTTAGAAATGATTTATATTAAATGTCTCTATAACCCATTAACATTTAGTATTTTAGAACCTTTTAATTCCATAATATCCAAGTTAATGATATTATTTAAATAGTGGATATAACCCCTCATTGTAGAAATCTATATAAAGGGGTCTTGTATCTTATAACAATCATTAATAATAAAAATAATTCTCTTTTTTCGTTAGTGTTACTGAGGTTTTTCTTTTTAAAAAAAATTTGTTTTTGTATTTTTCAATTTATTCTAATTTGATTTATAACACATTTAGATTAATGATAAAAAATTAAAAATTAAAATTAAAAACTTACTTACAAACTCTTGTAAGAGAACATCCACACGCATACTATTTAAAATATGGTTCGTCGACTACATGTGTGTACTTTTTTTTTTGGAACCTCTAGGAAGTGTTCTCGAGCCAGCTTGATGTGCATCTCGATACTAATTTCCTTCCACCCTCTATCTTGCTTCCATTTTGGAGTTGGAGCCTCCCACTATATATGTATAATTATCAACTAAGTTCTTATATCCATAACATTATACTTAAAAGTTGTTTAAAATTTTCAAATCGTGTAATTAACACACAATGCAAGATCTAACATATTAATCAAGACATAATTGCGTAATTAAAAATGATCTTAATACTATAAAAGAAATACATTTTGTTTTGACGTCGGCACTTGACGTATGGCATCAAAAACATCAGCATACGGTACGGAACTTAGCGTGAAGATCAATATATATATATTTGATCGGCTACGCGGTTCATAGGCAACATCGTCAACCATTCTTTGCTCACCCTCAATGACTGTTTAATTCCCTTTTCTCTTCGCTTTCCTTTTCAATTAAAGAATAACTTATTCGACTATCTAATGCCCTTTCCTTTTTTGCTTTCCTTTTCAATTAAAGCATAACCATGCATATTTATTGCTTCTACAAGGGAAGAATTCCGGAAGGATCATATATTAACATCTCTATACTAATTAATTGATTTTTTTAATCTTTAACATAAGTATCGTTCCACACGGGTCGGGACTAATCTTAATTATTAAGTCTGATTATTATAATTTTATAATTAATTAGACAATTTTCTTTTATTAGAATGACCAGTAAGAGTTAAATTATATTGCAATTTGTTTAAAAGGGATATGTCCTAACAATTCCTTTTTCTTTTTTTTTTTTCCTTTTTTTTTTTAACTGAAATAGCTGTTTTAGGGACCACATAAAATATTCAAGCTTAAATTATATATTAATTCATCTTTCAAGGTAGACCAAATTTCAATTTAAACATCAATTACTAAAGTTAACCTAATACACAACAATGAGAAATAGGAGGAATCCACAGTTGATTTTGTATTGACTTAGCTTTCTCCAGACTAGCTTGGTAGTACTAACCAAGCTGCTTCCTTCGCAAGAATAGCTAGCTAAAAAACTTTATGAAATTTCCTTCATAAATTCGTTTGTACTTTATTACTTAAGAGTCAAGCAACATCATCCTCTTTCTCCTGAGACATGAACGGACACACTACTATATATATAGTAGTGTGTTCGTTCATCTTCCAGGAGACATATATACGTGCATGCAGTATATCTAATATATGTTTTTTTTATATATAGAAAGGAGTAAAGGGAGATCGAGAGACATACAATAGCAGTGCGAGTACTTATTGTGCGCGCTGGTTATAATTGGTTTGGATAGATTGGTGATTGCAGAGGGATTCATCAACAAGAAGATCAAGTTGTAGTAGAAGTAGAGGTGAAGGAAGAAATGGGTCGAAACGGTTTGGTGGATGTGGTCTTTTCTTGGACGATCGAAGACATACTCAACTATAATTTTTACAAAACCAAGGTGAGTCCTCACTTATACCACCTCCATTTACTTCCTAATATTTTTCTCTAGTTTACAGATAGAGCCATTCTATAAGAACATTCGATAAGCTCTAGCTTTAATTAGCAAATCACTTGTGATCAGAAACTTGTAAGTTGTAGCAAATCATATACAGTTCAAGATGTGTGTAAGAAAAACATAGCACCTCTGATTTGAGCAAAGAATACTGCTAATATAATTAGTATAGTTTTATTTTGTAGGTAGTCTTCTCTTGGCATCTTAATGTTCTTAACCAAAATCTATAAAAATAATAATAATAATAACTAATTAATAAACAAAGGTATCTCTAGCAAATTCAATGCAAGTAGTAGTGTTATTGGTATGACCATATGACACTCAGTTTGGTGATTATATGCAATTTAATTGCACTTTTGCAGGTGGAAACGATCCCCAAAGCCTTCATATCAGTAGAGCAATACTTAAACTCGTTCACTTACCCTCTGCTTGAGGAAACTCATGCTGATTTGAACTCTAGCGTGAAAGCATTGTCTCAAGCACCAGTATGTGAAATGTTACTCCAGAGTGCTGATAGCAAACATGGTAAGAATCAAATGAGCACCATTTACAAAGCACTATTCCAGCAAGAAGGAGAAGAATATGATAAGAAGGAAAGTTACAAACCACAGACTGGAGACTTGGTTCTTGTTTCGGTCACCAGACATCTTCCCATCAATGACTTGAAAAGGACTCGCAGACCGATCACTCTTGCCCTAGTACTGAACAACGGAGAAATCAGAGCTTCAAGGATCATCTCTCAGCAGATGAGATTCAAGGCTTATGCATTCTTTTTGATGAATTTAACTACAAATGCCCGAATATGGGAAGCCTTGAAGCAACAAGCAGATGGGACGAGCATGGACATTGTTAGGAATGTTCTCCATGCTGGGTCCTCAGTGAGTTTCATTAACAAGAATTTTGATAGAATAATTCTTATTTTTTAACTGTCGGCCACCTAAGCATTGTTGTTATGTATCTTCTATTTTTTGACAGGTTAGGAATGGTTGTGACCTCTGTTCATCCCAAGAAGTGGAGAATATAACTGGAAGCGAACTGTATGCAGAATTGCAGTCATATAATTTGAACGAGTCCCAAAAAGATGCAGTTTTAAGCACCATTTTAACTAGTAGATGCAATCACAAGAACTCGGTAAAACTGGTTTGGGGTCCTCCAGGGACTGGAAAGACAAAAACTGTTGCATCTTTGTTGTGGGCTCTTCTAAACATGAAATGCAGAACACTCGTGTGTGCTCCAACAAACATTGCAGTGGTTGAAGTGGTTTTACGTCTCCTGAATTTGGCAAAGAAAAGAAAATCAACTCAAGCTAATTGTCACATTTTAGGTGATGTAGTATTATTTGGGAATGAAGTAAGATTGAGAATAGAGGAGTCCGATGAGCTCTCCAATGTGTTTCTCAATCACCGAGTTGTTAAACTTGAAGAAAGCCTCTCTAAATGGAAGGATTTGCTGGATTCTATGATAAATTTGCTAAAAGATCCTACTTCTCAGTATACTGTGTACCAAGAAAATATGAGGAAGAAAGAGGAAAAGGAGCAGGAAAGTGATGGAACAAACACCAGAAAAACCAGTTTTGAAGATAGTACCAGCGAGTCCAAAACTAAGACAGGAGAGACCGATGATCTTGATAGAAACAAGAGAAACAGGGAAGAAGAGAAAGCATGTGATATCATTCTAACATTTAGGGAGTATTTTAGCAAGAAATATAATCAAATTAAGGATTATCTGAGCCTTTGCATTACCACATTGTGCAACAATTTGCCCTCTTCATGTATTTTGGGGGCTGCCCATGACATGAACAATGCCCTCAATTCTCTGGAATTCATGGAAACCTTTTTGCAGAATGAAACTGTTTCTGATGAAGAGATGACTAAAATCTTTGCTCCTTGTGAAGAAACAAGTAGTATTAATGAAGGGCCATCTTCGTCATCAAGAATATTACACATTCAACGGATTGAATGCTTGAAAACTCTAAATTTTCTTAATTCTTCACTTTCTTTTTCTATGTTCAGTAATGTAAGAAAGATTCGAGACTTCTGTCTCCAAAATGCTTCCCTTATTTTCTGCACTGCTTCAAGCTCATGTAACATAAAAGTAAAAAAGATGAAACCTCTGAGAATTTTAGTGATTGATGAAGCTGCCCAGCTGAAAGAATGTGAATTTCTCATTCCCATACAACTTCCAGGTATCCAACATGCAGTTCTCATTGGAGATGACTGTCAATTGCCTGCAACAATCAAGAGCAAGGTACTGAATTTTTTTTTTCTTTTTCACATTTGAGATCATAGTTTTCCAAATTTCGATCTCGATGATTACATAGCTCTAACTTTTTGGATTTTTTCGATTTATTAGATCTCTGAGGAGGCTGGCTTAGGGAGAAGCTTGTTTGAGAGGTTGGTATCTTTGGGCCAGAGGAAGCATCTTCTTAACACCCAATATAGAATGCACCCTTCAATAAGCTCATTTCCAAATACCAAGTTCTATGGCAACCAGATTCTGAATGGAGCCAATGTCAGAGACAGAAGCTACATGAGAAATTTGCTTGAAGGAGACATGTATGGCCCTTACTCATTCATAAATGTTGGTTATGGAAATGATACGACTAATACCAAGCATAGCCAGAAGAATTTGGTGGAGGTTGCTGTGGTTTTGAAGATAGTGGAGAACCTGTACAAAGGTGTGTGCTTCGGAATTGAAACTTTAACAAGAATCTATGTATCATAAATAGATTCACAAGCAAGTATTAGGAAAAGTTTATAGCCAACAAATGCATAATCTCCCACCAAACTAGATCTATGTATTGCCAAAAGGCAACGCTAGCACTGCATAGCTCTGAAAAGAATGAGAATACAAAAGAAAAGACTTACAACTTATACAGCTATACCACATAACATAACTTCTATACACACCCGCCATCTCCCCTCCCCACCCCCCCCAAACCCAAAATAATGCATAATTAGTTGAATTATTTCTACACCTCTGATTATTGAATGATAAGTTGTGCATTTGGAACTGTTACAGCTTCAGCTGAGACTGGTGGGCAAGTTGGTGTTGGGGTTGTATCTCCATATAAAGGCCAAGTTTTTGCTATTCAAGAAAAACTTGGGGAGAAATATAGAGATAACAGTAATTTTTCAGTCAGTGTTCGTTCTGTTGATGGTTTTCAAGGTGGTGAAGAGGATGTTATAATCATCTCTACTGTGAGATCAAATGAGAAAGGATCCATCGGCTTTCTTACTAATCTTCAGCGAACAAATGTTGCTTTGACAAGGTCAAGGTACAGAGCTAGGGAGCGTAGATAGTAACTTGAGGAAATTTGTTTTTCTGTCTTTATAGTAGATCAATGTGAACTTTCAGGGATTTGGTTTCTTGAATTTCAGGTATTGTCTTTGGATATTAGGCAATGGATCAACCTTAACTTACAATGACTCAATTTGGAAAGATTTAGTTCAAGATGCAAAGAATCGAAGATGTTATTTTGAAGCTGATGAAGATAAGAGATTGGTCAAAGCAATCATAGATGGCATGGTAGAGTCGGAACAACTCGAAGATTTATTTAATATGAAATCTCTGCTGTTCAAAGGGGCAAGATGGAAGGTATGTCACTTTCACAACTGTTACTGTAACGGCAAAGAGAAGGTAGAATTTCCATTTACTAAACATTTTTGAGATTTTACAAACTAACAGGTTAGTTTTGCTGAGGATTTTCTGAGATCTCTCAAGAATATAAAAAATGTAGAAACTCAGAAGGAAGTGACTTCCATGTTGATGAAGCTTTCTGACGGTTGGCGTGATGAGGGAAAGGACAGGAACCTCTCTATAACAGATGAGACTTATTCTCAGCTGTTGAAATGTTATGAAGTTGATGAGAAGTTTGGACTTGTTTGGGCAGTGGATGTTGTTAAAGAGAACTCAAAATACATCCAAGTACTGAAGGTTGTTGATATTTCATCATGGACTAAGATGCCAATACTACACTTAAACTCCCTTTTTAGAAGTTATAAAGCTAAATATATTGATCGTTGCACGTTCAAATATCTTGAAGGGTATGCTGTACTGATTTTATTTTTTCCTTTTATCAAATCTAATATTTTCCTAATTCAAATGTGTTCATTTTACAATTTATTTGAGTACCCTTCATTCTAAAGACTTTTTTTCAGCATGTAATATTTTCCTAATTCAAATAAGCTTGTTCTGTCTTTTACTGTAGGAACTTAGAGGTTCCAATGAGTTGGGAAATCAATCCAGAGGAAGACCACACATCAGCAACGACATCACTGTCAACTCATTTCGCTTCACTCAATCTGAAGAATCCAACAAATTATTATCAGTTTGAAGATTAGTTCTGTGTTAAAAATTTGGAGATATTGTACATGGCTCTACTCTTGGATATTTGGAAAATTCATCGCTCATAGTTATACTTTTATTTGAATCCACATTTTCGCTGTGCTTAAATAGTGTAAAATTCTTCTCTTTGCTTCGGGAATTTGGAGTGAGAGGCATTCTAGAAATGGTGATTGTTTCACTACACTCACCTCAGTTGATGAAGCTTTATTGACCTCTCACATTGCTGGTCTGAACCGCAAGCAAATAAAGATTTATGCTTGGCAAAACTGGCTGCTATTTGGATGCCTTTTATGGAGTAGAGTACAATGTTTCTAGTAGTCCTAAGAAAGTTCAGAATGATCTTCTAAAAGTTAGTCTGAAAATGCCAGTTGCATCCAAAAAATAGCAGCAGTAGCCACAGAGGTTAATTGAGCGGTCCGCAACACATTTCTCTAAAGAATAAAACCCGTATCAATCAAGAAGCACTAAAGCTTCCAGACATGAACTGTAACAACAATATATTCCTAAGTAATATTACTACATGTCCGTTTTAAGGTTCTTGGAGAGGCATGTTGGAGTGAGGCAGAAAATAGAGAATTCGTGACAATTTAATTTCAAACAGATTCAACAAAGTGCTGCAATAAGATACTAGAACAGCTTTAGGGTAAAAAAACTCAATTGAATCAAACCATTTGTATAGCTTATGAGTTAGGACTAGATCCTACAATTTAATTAGAAGCGTCGAAGAGCAAAACAATTTCACACTGCTGGGCTACATGCAAGTGAACGAAACAAGCAAGCATCTGCATGCAGATATTGAACCAGCTTGATGCTTGCTAGTCCATTTTGTCACTATTCGAAACAACTCCATGAGGCATTGATTGGGATGATCTCCAAAATTCCATCAAGAACCGGAACCACCAATGAAATTGAGACGACATTGTGAAGAAAGAAGGATTTAGTATTCAAAATGCCGAGATGAACTTTTGAATCCTGGCCTGTGCTCGTTCCTTTTCATCCACTCCATCCAGGTCTCCAATGTTGTTATGATATTCCTATAGCACAACACAAACAAGTACAGTAACCTTGTCATGATATTCCCAGCGCATGACACAAACAAGTAGAAGCATTACTTCCTTGACTTGGCTTCCCCTAAAAATGGAGCCAAGAGTTTTAAACACAGATTATTGAGGAGATAAATGATTTTAAATGACAGCTACTTTATACAGTTGTTGAATCCGTGTAACCTATCATCTAGTTCCGTTACGTTTTGAATTAACGCCTAGCACCAGTGATTTTGTTGGATAAGAAATGAACATGTAGAATATGTGTACAGCAAGGAACATGTCCCTTAATCTTTCAACTCACAAACTGCCAAAATTATCAAAATTTGTTGTAGAGAAATATATTTGTGACATCTCAGTGTTAACTCCACATAAAGATAGAAGAAGATTACAAAAATAAATAAATAAATAAAAACCATACCTGGAGTATATCCTTTATATCTCTTTTCGTTAATTTTTGCTGCTTCAATAATAGTTCGATCCTGGCTCTTATTCGAGGGTGCCTAAATGATTTGATATCCTTAAATTAAGAGAGTTTGAATTATTTAACTTAAAAAAAGGAACAAAAATTATGATGCCACCATAAATTTCTTCTTTTTTTCCTAAGAGGAAACAAGATAACCATGTTAAAAAATAATAAGTAGAATTAACAAGGGAGTAGAAGGAAGTACAAGGGATTAAGCATTAACAAGGGAGTAGAATTAACAAGGGAGTACAAGGGAGTAACAGAATTAACAAGTATAACAAGGCCTAACAAGAAGAAGACAAGTAACATATTTAAGAAATTTATATGTTGCTGCCCATACATTTCCCAAATCTGTAAAAGACAAAAGGAAGAGACATATACTCACTCAGACGACCAAAGGTGGCCAAGAATGACAGCAATCAACTGCAAGGCCCCTCCCCACAGAGAAAATAGATCAGAAGAACAGAAGAAAAAAAGGAGAGAATCAGTATTAATCACAATAAAATGAGAAACCTCAATCATAAACACAACTATCATTTTTATTATTAAAAATAAAAAGATACACACATATACAGATGCTATGAAGAAGTAATGCTAAAAATACAGCATCATACAATTTTATTACTAAGTTTAAAACAATATTTCTTTTAAACAAGGAATAAAAATTTGCCGAAATTAGTCAAATTTAAACAAATTATTTTGGATTTCGGCTACAGAACCAGAGTCTAATTGCAAAAGATTTACAGGAAGTCAGCAAAAACTACAAAGATTTTGGCAAAATTCCAGAAAACTTTAAAGGAGTACACAAGTGAATATTATAAAATTCTTAGCATGCGCAATGTACATTAAATATTGTTAATGTTAAAATACATATTTAAAACCCTTATATTTATATTTTCACCATTTTCAATAGAAATTATACATACTTAACCATTTACATAAAAAAATTTTGAACTTCTCTAAGTTGCAATTTTTACAAAAATTCTCTTGAATTTCTCAAATTCATTGAATTAATTTTAATTTTCAAATATCGAAGTTTAGGACGATATCGAATTTTCATTCCTTACTTTTAAATAGAAAACATGCTTCTACTTTTTAAAACTAATGCATAACACATGAAACCAGCCTGATTGCCATATTTTGCATCAAATCTGTATTATCTTTTTGAATTTGAGTCTAATTGTTGGATATACAATCAAGCAGCAAGTTCAATGTGCACCAATTATTTATTAACAACAAAGATGTTAAAAATGTAAGCACAAGAAGATAATAACCTGAAGAGTGTAAAGTCCAGATTCTAGTTTCCGATTGTAGCGCTCTTCATCATCCATCTGCATGGGACATAAACCACCATCATTACAAGGTCAATCCTTATCAATAGAAAGTTACAACCTGACATTGACAAGAAACTACAAAGAAGAAAGATAGAAAGTTAACCTCTAAATCATCAAGTTCAAGTTGATCCAGTCGTTCGGACTCTGCTCTAACTCGATCAGAGTACCTTCAAAGCTCAGAAAGGTTGTATTAGATGAAAGTGAAACCATATAAATAGTGTTTGAAAATATGATAAATGTATTTGTTGAATTTTTGCTGAAACTAAGCTAACATAAGCAACTAGGGATTCCTTTTTTTTTCCCCATACTTTGGATGGGTAAATTGTAAATGTTACTTTTTCATGTTATTACCTCACATAGAGTTCCATAAGTCTATCTATCTTTTCGCACTCATTCTCCACAAATTTACTTAATAGTCTTTCTCTCCTTGAGCCCCTTAAAATTCCACCTGAACCAGATAGGATGCCAAGGTTTCAATGCCACCATAAATGGGATGTATAGATGATTATGAATTAAATCACCCAGTAACAAACCTAAGTAAGGAAAAATACAACATTTAATACATTGAATTAAGAATGTTAGCAAAAGCAATCATGACTTATGGAAAGGCCTACACTTCAGAGCCTACATTTTCTACATACTCCACCCTTGTTCTGTCAAATAATAGTTTAAAAAAAAAAGTAAAATGAATAAAAAAGTAAAGAGGAGGACTAGAAAACTATATGCTGTCATCAATGATGAAAATCTAACCAAGTGCTAGCCGTTTTGACCTTCCCATCTCAACTAAATACACATACAACAAAGTCTAGATAAAGATTAAAGAACATATAAAGTCATATTTGTAGAAATATCTCTTTCATAAACTCTTAGAATAGTTAATGCATAGCCTTTTCTTAACCTTCGTGACTTGATCTAGTCTTTTGTTATGGAAAAACCTAAGGAGAAACATCAATCACCAACATAGAAAATATAAAGAGAAAAAATTAATTAATTAAGATTAATTCATCTTAGCTTGTTCAGATGCTTCTTGGAGATGGTTCATAGTCACCAATTGTGTGTTAATATGACATAAACTCAGAACTCAAAAGCTTTCCTAACATGACATACAACAAGTCCCCAAAACTCAACATAATGGCATTAATACATACATTAAACCTGTAACCATGATAAATGTAGAGTTCTGTAATGGACTTGCCTTCTTACCAAATAAAGATGCAATAAGAGATATGAGACGTTCTTCTAACTCCTCTTGGTAGCTTTCTTTCTTATTCTTCTTGCTCACAGGAATCTGAATATGATTCATTAATCAAAAAGCAATAGAGTAGAAGCCTTTTAATCAAAAAACCATCACCCACCCTCCACCCCAAAAAAATAAAAAAAATAAAAAATAAAAACTAAGAATCAAAGAATCTAAATAAATGTTGAAATTACACATACAAAATATAGAGATTATTTCCCCAACTTGAGCATAAAGAAAGAAAAAAAAATACCAGAAATAAATCATCCAACAAATTTACCGTTTTACCAAACTAATTTTTCTCCAGTCTCATTTGTTCAATTTAAATGATCAGTTTAGGAGCAAAACAAAATAAAAAAAATCAATAGAAAAAAATACTTTCACAGGTAATTTGCTAGGTGAATAAAATTCCCAATAAATTTGCTATGTGCAAATCAAGTTGAGGCACTCAAAAATTGAATCAATTGCTTAAGCTTGAAGCCCAATCCGTGAGACTAGGAGACATAACTCAAGGTGACTTGAGGTTTAAGCCACATCTTTTGTCCACATTAAGATTTTAATTTCTTAAACGGAATTATTCAAAATGAAGTAAAGCTTTTAATCTTAGATGGGTAAGATCATATTTTAAAAGGCTTTTTATTCTTCAATGGGATAAAATTGTTCTTGAAAAGAAACCCAAGGATTCCTTTTGATGATAGATCTTTAATCATCCAAATAATAAATTAACAATTTAAAACTTTTGAATAAGTATTCTAATTGCAACTTCCATTAACTAAAAGGATGAGAAGAAACAACAAAGACCTAGTATTTTTACAATATTATTTCCTAACTTTCTATTTAAATTTGAAAAATTGGAATGCTAAACACATGGTATGTCCTCATTTAGTTCTTCATGATGTTAATGACAAGCAGTACAATTAAATATCTTGAGTTCTCTACACATATACAATGCAAGTTCCTATTTTTGCTTATTTTAAATACATTCTATGTATTTCTTCAGTTATCAAATTATTGATATTATAAACTTTTATAGATTTTTAAAGAGTTTTTCTCGTGCTTATAAAATACAAGGATATACCTCATACCAACTTAAGGCTTGGGTCTCTCATAAAAGTAAAAAGCCCACTGATTATACATCATACTTCTTTAACCTTGATACAAGTTTTCAACACAATAAAAGGCATCATTTAGAGGAACCCTAATGGATAATCAACTCAACAATCCCCCTCAATCAACAACAAGGGCTTTACAATTCCACCATGTTGCTCTATGAAGACCTAAGTTAACAATTACATCAAATGCAGCCTTATCCATATGTCTCTATCTATATTAGTCCAGCGTTTTTTTCTACCTCTACCTAATCCTTAAATTGTTATAAATCACTTCTCCGAACACATACAATGGCCTTCACTATGTACATCTGTTGATGCAAAAATTGACCAAACAAGGAAACTAGGAAGCAAAAATAAGAATAAAACTAAGGTTTTGAGGAAAAGCTAAGAAAAGCTCTCCTTATTAATGAATTCAATAGTGGATAATGAACTAGTAGAAATTAAAAATGAGATGACCTTGTTTATAATATATATAGACTTAAAGGATGCATTAGACAAGGAAAATCCTTGATACGAAAGATTTTGGGCTGTCCTTATCTTAAGATTTCTGAAAAATCACTCATACCTTCCATGTAAGAATAATCTGCGGACTTATAGGCGATGATCATGGAATGAATGAAGATTTCCTTATTGGGTATTGAGCTCAACTCAGCTGATGAGCTTGAATCCAACAAGGTTCATAGAGTCTGCTCCCATCGCAGGCCAACTCAACTCAGCTTAGGGTTCAAACCACCACTTTATTTGGCCAAGCTAACATCATGCAGTTTTCCAACTTTTGTTCCATGCACTTGGCCTAAGTGGAATCAACTCTGCTCAACCTGATGTTCCACCCAATTAAACCCAACCAAGCTGGCGTTAGGTCTTTCTCTGAATATTGCCTATGATGAATAACCTGCTCAGCCCTCTACTCAGGTCAGATGACTTTGCTCTGATTTGCTCGACTTGTACTCCATTTTGCCCTAATCAGCTCGGCCCATACTTTGGGCATCCTTCAACCAAGCAAATGGTACATGTTTTTCTGAGTTTTGCATATGATACCTGCTCTTCCCAAATTGTGGCTTGCATTGAGTCTATTCAGCTCAGCCCTTCCTTGGGCTGCTGAGCAAATGGTACAGCAAAGTCAAATCATCTTAATCGTTTTCTCTTCTTTGATAACTAGGTGCAACACACTATCAATTTCCAAAATATGTTTATTTCTAATCTTATATTCATCCTTCATTATCTAATTATAGTAACATTCGCTTCTCCACTAAAATTAATTTACATAACATGTTTCTAATAGTAGTTTTATAACTTATTCCTTTCAATTATAATTGAATGTGTTACTCAAAAAATATTTAGGAGCATTCCTACACCTAAACCATTTTTCTTTGACTCTATTATTTGTATCATTTTTCTAATTTTACCTTCCTAATGAATAAGTGGTCTCATTTTCAACTAACTAAAATGCATAGTCCTTGGTACGTCCAAGCTTCCACCATTGACTATCTTTCATCTATATTTTTCATCATACAAAAATTACTCTGTTTCTGCGCTTACAATCCTAACCTAGTACAATTATTAAAAAGGAAGGTGGAAAGAGGATAAATCTCTTAAAACTAAGTTAGATTTCAAGTAATTGAAATCAAAAACTTTATTTCCTTATTTACATCCAAATTTGGATCAACTATGCTCGTAATTATTATATTCACGTTGGAACTTTTATTGAGGAATAGAATATCTTTTCAATTCTGTTTAATGATGGACCAATGAATCGAAATTATGGTCATATGACAGTTTTCCAAAATCCCAAAATGTTGGGAATTCAATACCCTTGGCTACACAAAAAGAATTTGTAATATACATTGTTCAAACCATAATAATCTATTATCATTAAATGGCACTTCAAGCTTTACATTGTTAGCAAATATGATAGAACAAATTTATTCTACAAGCTACAATTGGTGACTGGTTGAGGTTGTGAAAGTTTGAATATTAAATCCAAAAAAAGGCCCCAAATACACACACAACACGGGAGAGACTCAAAACCAGCCCTTCACTTGAGCATTGAGGTTCTCGAACATGCCAGAGTTGGTTGGTCTAACAGAGTTAATTATATGTATAGACAGGCCTTCTCAATACACACTGACATTATATGGATAAGAGAAGAGGTAATGTAATCAGTCTTTCTTCCACGTTGTTTAGTTATTTAATAGTGTGAATTAATTTTTGATAGATGACAACAACTGATAAAATGTTCTCACAACCACAGGGCTGCAAGCTTGTTGGACAAAAAACATAATGCAGAATATGCCAAAAAAAGAATTTTAGTAAAGCTGCTCCAGAATGAGGTAGAGAGAGAAGACATGGAAAAGGGACTTGCCTTACCCATGAAAGCAGCAAACGCCGTCTTCAAGCCCAAAACATCAACAAACCGCTCACAAGCTGGAGGATACTTTGTCATTGCAAAATCAAGAGCCCGTATGGCTGACCCATAAGCCAATTTCTTTTGCTTCATGATAATTATCATCAATTCAACACCCTCAGCCTTAACGAACCTCTCCTTATTCTCCAATGGCATCAACAAACAACACAAACAATCAAATAGATTCTCCAGCATTTCCTCCTCATCTGAACTCCGAGGATCCCTGGACTTATAAAGCGCCACTGCCTGAAGCACGACATCAACACCATTCATCTGCCCCAACCTCCTTTGATTTGCCATGCTATTCTGCAACAAAATCGCTAGTATCTCGGACGCATACTGCTTATTGCTATCAAACTCTCTAACCTTTATCTTCCCCAACAACCACCTCAACAACTTAGTCCTCTCGCACACCAGCTCCGCCACAGTCGGTTTTACCTCAATCATGTTCTCAATCGTCGCAAGCGTGTTGTACACTGCACTCATCTCATCCGGATCGGTCTCAGACAGCCGACCTAGATTCTGAACCAACAGCTCCAAAGCATTGTTCTCAATCAGAGAATCAACAAGAACCCTAGCAGGCTCATCATTGTCCTCCAACACATCTTCATCCGTCAAATCCTGTAGCAATCCAACAACATCGATAGCAATATCAGTGTTATCGTGGCTTAACAACCCTAAAATCGACGGAATGGTGTTGAGATTAACGAGCTCGGGATAAAGCTCAGGACCGCCGGCTAAAACCTTGAGCTTCTCGATCTCTTCGTGAAGTTCGACCTCGGAGTCGGCAAACTTGTCCGGTTGATCGGGGTACTTCAATCGAGCTTCGATGTTGTCTCTGAGACGACGTTCGAAGGCCAGAACGAGCTTTTTCAGGGTTTTCGAGTCGAGAACTTCGACTGAGTTACGAGTTTTCTCGACTGCTTCGAGTAACGAAATATCGATGTCATCGCTGTTACCATTCAAGGGAGGGATATTTGCGCTCAACGAATGTGAAATTGAATCGTCCATTCTCCTTCTCTTCATCTCGTGGTTGCGATTATCATTGTGCTCCATTTAGTCCGCTGACACAAACCCGAACCGAAAAGGAGTGAAAGGCACTAACTACAAATGTGTTCACGTTAGGGATTTTAAGTACTTTAGGGTTTTGAAAGGTTACTGTTACGTGCTGGAAGCTAAAACCATGGCTATTGGATGAAGGAAGAAGAGTGTTTTTGCAGTGCGGCCAGAGGAAGCAGAAGAGAGGAGATTAGCATTGGCTAACAGCCGCTGGCCAGATTGTACAAGAACTGTGGATGACTCACGCCAAAATGTGCTTCACTTCCTTCTAGAATAAAATTTATCTCTAATCCATCAATACTGCTTTTCGTAAAAATAATACTTTATTTTATTCTATTTATATTCTTATATTATTATTTTTAATATTAACATTTGTTATCTATTAACTTTACTTCACATACTTATTAAGTAATATTTGATTATAGTATTGAATTATAAATATTACACTAATTATTAAAAATTAAAAAATTTTAAAATTACTTTGTATTAGTTATAAATTAATATAATTTTTTAATATATGATAAGTGTTAATTTAAATTTAAATTTTAAAAATATAAAATTAAATTACTTTCTAAATATTTATGTATAGAAACTTAATTAAAAAGAAACAAATTTTGAGAAAAACAAAGATACAAAAAAGACAAGAATAAAACAATTTTTTAAAAAAAAAGGGTTCCAATTGTAACGGAGTGCTACAGTGCCCCATAATCTACAGTAGTGTGCACGCTGCACCCTACTACAAATTAAAAAAGATTTGACATGGGTTGAAGCTATCCTTAAGTCCATTTTAACAATATCAACCTAGTGGTGACACGAACCTATAGAAGGTTATAATACCTAGATCCAATACAGGAGACGCATTGTAATTAGGAGCATAAGGGCTCGTTTAGTGTACAGGATGGGATAAAATTATTTTGATAAAATAAGGTAGGATGAGATAAAATGGAATAGAATAGGATATAAAAATTTTTTAAAAATATTTTTAAAAAAAATTTTAGTGGGATTGAGTTATCCTATTAACAACATATGATAACTTATGTGGGCCTGGATTAATTTTTATTATATCCTATATAGCACCAAATATAGGATAGGATAAAAAATTATCCTATCATATCTTAATCCCCCTACGAAACATGGCCTAAGTGTCATAATTATAAAATCCAATACCCTCCCCTCTTCGCATGAACATTTAGTCTTCTCCCTATAGGCTAGTAGCATCCAAATGAAAGTAATTTTTTTTTTACCGACTAGTAAGCTTTTCAACCCCATGAACGCCTTCATCCGATTTTGCAATTGTCTAGATTAGATTGACTACTATATTTGGCTCTCAAACATTCTACTAATAATGAATTAAGACTGTTGCAAATATGCCAATATTGTTTGCTATAGGAAGGTCATGCTAAATGGTTCCAAATCTTTACAACCAAGCCCTTGTTTACTTCCAGTTGTACAGAGGGACATCCAATCTATCCAATGGATGCTAGGAACACCTAATCTATAACTCCATTGTTAAATGGCTAGGAATGATGTAAATTTAGATATGATAGTTTTTGGAATTTTAGTTATCCACATAACACATGAGGGAATGATTCGTCTACCAGCTTTAATTAGAACTTCCTTCCTTGCTTGCTTGGGAGAAAAGATGGTCTTCCAAACCCATAAGTTTATAATTTAATTTAGGGAAAAGCACACTTTTATACAGAAAATTAGGAATATTTGTAAAAATACAGTCATTTTCGTTTATATACAAAAAATGATAAGATTAATAACAAAATACCAAAAAATAGTTTAAACATGAATTTAAAAAAAAAACAAAAATCTCGAAAAATGGTTTAAACACGAAGTTTTAAAAAACGAAAATCTTGACTTAAAAAAAGCAAAAACACATTAATTGTCAAAATTACAGTTTTTGATATAATATTTGTATAACGTAGAAATAATGTTGGGATAAAACATTATACACTACTTAAACTGCAATGTGAATATTATTTTCAAATAACATTGTTATAACATATGTATACAAAGGGATATAAAGCTTAAAGCTCCAGTTTTTAGTATTATATTGGTATATTATATGAATAATATGCATACAACGTGATATAAATGCTCAAAAACTGGTTGTGTGGGATAAAAATGAGATATAATGGTATACAATATTTAAAAATGGCATATGATAATATAAAAATAAGTATGATGTATAAAATCTTTAAAAATAGTATAATGATGGTATACAAAAAATTCTCAAATACAAAAACTGAGATGAGTTGGGTTAGATATTCTTGGTATAACGATGGTATTACATAGGTATACCAATCCTTTTTCTGTTATTCCGTAGGAAAATTGAGATGACTTGGACCAGTTATTTAGGTATAACGATGGTATAACATCGGTATACCAATCTTTATTCTACTTTCTTCGTTCTTTCTTCTCTCCTCTTTTCTCTTTCTTCTTCTTCATCACATTCGAGAGATCTGTTGACAGACCTAAGCTTGAATCTTCACTGACAGAGACGCCGCAAATCAGAATGCCCAGATTCATCCCCTCACAGCTTTCTTCTTCGTTGCAGATCGGAATGCCCACTCAGACTCATCCCCTCACATCTTTCTTCTTCATTGTAAATTGGAATGGCCAATTCGCCACATTTTCTGGATTTTGTGTGCAAAAATTTGCAGCAAGACTCAGATAGAGAGTTTAATGGTTTGGTTGTGCGAAGTGGGTTTCCTCCACCGATTGAAATCGAGATCACATCCACACCGTCAGAAATCACACAGTCAGAGCGAGAATATCTGACAGATCTGGTACCAACTCCGGCAAGCAACAGGAGGGCGAATGAACAGAACGAATAGAATGATCGTTCTTCAACTCTGGTGAGCAACACAGGCAAATCTGGTTCTTCAGCTTTGGGAATTAATCGAGCAGAACGAACATAACGATCGTTCTTCAACTCCAACGAGCAACACAAGCAAATCTGGTCCTACTTTGTTGGAAGTGCTTGCTGCTTGTTGGATCTACTCCCTACTCGCTACTCGCAAGAACTACTCGTTGAAACTACTCCCTGTTGTTCTTCTTCACTGGAACGACAGAGCATTTGTTTTTCTTCTTCGCTGAAACAGTTTCCGCGCGAGAGGGCTTGGACGGTTTTCAAGTATTCCAAATCTTCATCGTTTCTGGGTTCTAGGTTCGAGTCTGTGTTGATCCTCGTATACTATTGTGTCTGTGCGATTAAAAATGTTGTTATAAAGTGTGTTTAACCTCCGTATACAATTGAGATATCAAAATTAAAACACTACTATATATATATATATATAAAGTAGAGGATCGTGTGCATGTGTGTGTGCGGGTTTCTGTATACGGTTTTCGTAACTATAATAATATAAAGCTCTAAATTAAAAAGCGAAAAAAATAAAAACAAAAACGTGATTACACATACTTATATATATTTTTTTTGATATTTTTTATAATAATTAGTAATATATGACATAGGCATAATTAAATTAAAAAAGCGCATATAATTATATTATTAAGTTAAAATACTTGACATTTTCTCTCATTTCTTCTTTAATTTATCCCACATCATTTCAAAAGAGTTTGTCTTCTTAGGCCCAAAGTCAAAAGAAAGACTTCATTATTTGGACAAAAGTGTGGGGAGATGTGATTTCAAAGGATTGATGAAAAGAAATAGTTTCAACTGTAGATTTTTCACCTCGGCACGGAAAATTTTAGTATTTTTATATCCTGATTTCGTCCAGCCGACTCTAGATTTTGTCTTCCAATAATCTTCTTCCTTCAACATTTCCTGTTCTAATTGGTTTTCTAGCCTAAGAGTTTGTGAAGTGTCTTGATCAGTTAAATCCCAACGAGCATCAAATTCTAGCCACCTTTTGTCAAAAATGAAAGAAGTTCTCTCCTGCGTTCCTTGGGGCTATCAAGATTTAGCAGTAGAGCATAGTGGTCCGATCCTGGGCGAGCTAAATTTGAGATATTGGTTTTACTATAAACTAAAGGTAGTCAATCCTCTATCTAGTCTTTCAAGTATCAACTGATCCCCTATAATCTCTTTTTGAACCATGTGAAGTTTTGATTTGATTGCCCAAGATTAATTAACCCATTAGAGGATAAAATAGATTGAAATTCATATACAAACTTGCTTCTTACTAGATATTTTGATTTATTAGTATCTTCCATTAGCTCAGGCTTTGAGCTCTGTCCAGACTGATATCATTCTAAATTGCCAAACAAAAATTGCATTCCAGTTTATGTTTCATCTCCTCCAACTTCATAATCCCATTATATATGGGAAATAAAGTTTAGTTAATTTCTTGGTGATAGGATGTTCAGGAGTTCTCCAACCCCCCCCCGCCCGGCCACCACTACCCTTGCCTCTTCTACCTCAGCAACCTTTTGTCTTTTTAAATTATTTCAAGAACTACTGAAACATACCATTTCTACACTTTTCTATTACTTAGCTTCTAAACCTTATTACATTGTTCTTCCCTAGTGAGCTTGCCTTTCTGTCACACTGTTGTCACATTTTCCCACGGTAAAATCCGTTTCTTATAACACCTTTTGGAGAAAGATGTCATATTGTGGAACTTGAAGGTAAGGAAAACCTGAATCTATATAACCAAATGCTATCTCGGTCACGTGATGACAACTATTAAGAGGCCTTTCAAGTTTAATAACAATTTTAAGCGAATTCATTTCAACTATTGTCATGGAAAGATCAAGGCATTCCACATTGGATAAGTCAACCTATAGAGAATAAGTACCAATCTAATATTCTTTTTATTTATTTATTGTGTTTTTTAATATATAAATAGTAGACTACTAAGTAAAAAATATTAGCTAGTTTATCATTTTCAAAGAGTTTTCCCCAACCTAATAAGCATTAGAATGAGATTTACAAGGCTCAGTTTCATCTAATCTACTAGCCCGTCTTAACCTCATATTAGTAATCTAACTAAAATGAACGGTGGTTTATTTAGATTTCAGGCCTCTTATTAGGTAGATGGAAGCTGTCTTTTTCTTCTACTTATATTTAGCTATACGATACATAACACCCCAAATTTTTTCTTTTAAACAAATAAGTAAATAATATAATAGATATTAGTTAAAAAATTTTAAATAATTAAATTATTTTTCAAATAAAAACTTAGGGATAATTTTGAAGAAATTTTATTTTTAAACATACTTGTAAAATTTGAAATCATTTTTTTCTTTTTTTTTTTATATCCAACTTTGGGGTATCACTTTATATTAATGCACACACTATGAATCTTACAAGACCGTTAACTCTATTTCGAAGGAGTACACTAGTAAAATCAAAATATATTAATTAAAAGATTTAAATATTCAAATCACTAAATCACTAAACTTGTCTAGGCTCATTGGCCAAATATAAAACAATTAAATCAATCTAGGCCTCATTGGCCAAACATCAAGTATATGGTTTAAGTATCCATAAGAGATTCAAATAATGAGGAATTCTAAAATTAATGTTCATTGATGGTTAAAATTTCATTCATCCAAATCAATATGAGGATGACGGAGCATACCTTGTCTAATAATCTTCTATCCCTTAAAAAGAAAGGGAATTGGATAATCTCAAAAAGCCCATGGATCCATCCTAATTTTTAAATCATTATTAAATAAATATAAAATAAACAAACAAGCATACACTTTCAAACATTAGGCAATTCAAAAAATCAATTGTTTAAGTCGAGATTTTTCTCTTGGGTAGGGAGAGTAACCCTAGGTAGCCCTTCTATCATCAAGTGTATTGCGCATCTCATTTGTATATCTCATATCATATATAAAAATTCAAGAGTACTTCGATATTACATCAAGTTATCATAATAAGGTTACCTTGTAACTAGTCTTCTCAATCTATTAGTCAAAACCATCATCTTTGGAGTCCAGCAGGGATACTCAAGTAGGTCATCGTCCCCAAATGTGTGTTCTTATCTTTATTTAATGTATTATTTATTGTATCATAGTATATACCACACTCACATTATACAATTCTCATAATATGTCAATCAACTAGACTAATAAGTATACATGTACAGTTATGGTTTCATACCTTCACATGAGATCATTTCAATAAATCATGGACATGTGCAATAAATATTAACAATTGGGCACTGATTCATTCAATAGACCATCATTTACAAACATACATATCTCCATAGAAATATAACATTATTGAAACAAATCAATTCATCTAATCATGCTTATTTAATAATAATTTAAATATAGGGTGTCATCTCTAACTGTTCAAATGTTCTACTACCTCGAGATCTGCACCCTCTGAATCTATCTGAGATGTTGACCTAATTCAGATCAACAAATATTTTTAGTAAGTTTATCTTTTTATCATGAAATACATTTTTCACATTTATTATTTATTTTTCACTCTTCATTTTTATATCACATTGTCGTTATTTGCAGTCTGTTCATCGGTTTTTATATTCAGTGTGTTGTACATTGTTGTCCTCAAATATTTGTGGACTTCGCCAAAATATTAGTTTTCTTTCATGAATCATATCATGATGAATTATCTTGACCATCTTATTGTTAAACTAGATTTTGAGATTTTAATTTAATGATATAATGCATATTTTGCATGATTATCAAGTTTATTTTCATTAATGATAAATAGAATCATAGTAACTTGATATTTTTTAACAGAACATATTTATTTTCTCAACATTTAAGTTTATTTTCCTGCAAGCTAAATTTCTAAGTTTTCCTTTTTAAATACTTTATTTTCTGATTTTCTTTCAACTCAATATATTTTATCATATTTATTATACATTATTCTGCCTTAAGCATATATTAAATTTATATCTTGGCCTATATGAAATTATTTATTTAATTTATTTAAATTTCAACTTCTTAATATCATTTCAAGTTATTAATTTCTTCTGAAATTATTTTTAATTAATCTTTATATTATTTTCTATGTTTTTCTTCTTTTTCACTTAATAATTCAAGATGTACATGTAAATCAATATATACATATATAAATTTTATGATTTTTTAAAATTTATTATTTTATTTATTTTTAACTAAATTTTCAGAAATCTAGTTTTCTGAAAATCTCACCATTAATAGTTTAATAAATGTATTTTTCCATTATTTCATTATATTTACCAATTGAACGATTTTTAATCTAAAAATTTTATTTTCATTCAAATAATTTTGTAAAAATTAGCTTTCGCTTGTTTGTAATTAAAATTTCAGAATTCTAACTTTTTGAGAATTTTCTATTAATAATCTAATAAATATGGTTTTTTTTCACTATTCTCACTCTATTTTCCATTAACAAGTATATAATTAATAAAAGTTCTATTTTATCCCCTTTTTTTAATAAAAATTTCAGCAATTGTTTTTCTTCAATATTTACCTATGTTTTAGATCATGCTACTATTTTCTTTTGCGTTTTATTTTTCATTAAGTTTAAAAAAAAATCATGTTTTTAAGACTTTTGGTTTTCTAATCTATTCAAGTATGTATTAGAGTACATAAAAACAAAAGAAAGAATTCTTCAATGGTTTTTTTTTTTAATATTGCGAAACTTCATGTGAATATATGTTTCTACTTTCAATAATCTTTAACACAATCTTACACAAATAATTGGTCTAAACTCTAAACATGGCATTCAAATACTCATAAACATGAAATAAAATTTTGTTCTTTTAGTTTTAATGCAATAAGATTTAAATTTGAATGATTAGAAGATTTCTCTAACCTATACTAAATATCATAAAAACGTGAGTAATCAAAATAGAGTATGGTTGGAAAAGTTATACCGTAAGGATTTAGTCTTCCTTTATTCATATTTTTGGGAACGGATCTCCTTAACATGTAACAATTTCTCATCTTCCTTCGACATGATGGTGCAGAATGTAGAGTGAATGTGCTTCTTCAACTATCGACCTAATCAAAGTTTTAAAGAAAGAACATAACAAAAAAAAGAGATTCGGATCTTACCTTCCTTCTCCTTTTTTTTATTTTCTCTTGATTGGATTGAATCTTTTTTTTTTTCCTTTCTTCTTCTTTGTCTTATGTGTCTAGAGGAGGGTGGAAGGGAGGATGACTATGGAACAAGAAGCCCTAGAGAATCTCCAAGAGCGAATGAGAGATGAATGAAGACTAGATGGGATGACGAGAGGAAGAAGATGAAAATGTGAGCAATTTTATTTTAAGACACAATCCGTTATTTAAGAAATGTTTTAAAGAGATTTTGTTTTAAAAAAAGTCAATCCATGATTTAATTATTTTAAGACACAACCTATGATTTAAGGAATTCATGTTTTATGAAAATTTTGTTTAAAAAAAAATCAATCCATGATTTAATTATTTTTTGAAATGAAGCAAATGACATTAGAAAGATAAAAAGACCTAGAACTATCCATTGTGGACATGGCCTAAGATCCCAACCAACACTATGTTAACTCTATTACATTCCACGCATTCTTTGCTAAACTCAAAGGCTTCTCCATAATAGTGTTAGTTGCTCCAATAATTTGGTAAAATTTTGCCACGTGTCTCAAAAATTAATTTATTGACACATAAAATGCAATATCTAAGCGGTTAAGTTTGCTGAAAAAGCACGGCATCCATAAAGCATGCTGGTCACAACTAAGTAATTAGTAATTGACACTCGTTTGCATATGTTTGATTGTCTACAGTTTCCTTGTTTGTCTTTTTTCTTGTGGTATTCCGATCCGCTTAATTTGTTTTTTTTTTTTTTTCCTTCTTGGATTGAATCGCCTAATACATACAAAATTTGCTCGTGGACTACGATTTACACGCAGCTGCATGACCCCATTTTGAGGAACAAACTACAACTATTTTTCCATATTCTTCTATTTAAAAAAGTGAGTAGTTTATTTTTGTTTGTTTTTCACGAGATTAAAGCTTCAACAACAGCTATGTACTTTTGTCATATTTGAATTTAAAAAAAAAAGATATTCATTCTAAAAATGAAGGCGGTGCAAATATAACATCAAGTGATTCAAATCATGAAACAAATAAGAACTGCTGCATCCAATTCAGTTTGAATTTTTTTTTTTTTTTTACTTTAATTGGTTTGATTTTAATTTGAAGAGTTTACAAATTAATTATTCAAATACAGTTTAAGGTCTTAAAAATTGATTAGTAATTGAATTAAATTGATTAGTTATAAAATATTTTAGCTCTAAATAATTTATTATTATCTTAGCATTAAATATTTTTTACAGGTATTAATGTAACGAAATATATGTTGATAATATATAGATATAAATTATGATTTTGTGTAAGATATTTTTTAATTAAACCAGACGGTTGGGTTAAATTTAAGAATATAAATAGTTCAATTTAGAGTAAAAAAGTTTTCAAAGGAATGCGTTGATTTGATTGGCGGTTTAAGTTCTAAACATC
>JAJIYU010002856.1:0-28742 GCA_030144865.1 Tinospora cordifolia | reverse complement strand
GCGTCGCTTGTAATGTAACACCGGCCCGGCCCGCCGTTTGGTTTAGTCCATTGTCAAGAAAAATGGTGGATGCGTCCAATGCTTAATGATACGGGGGTTGGGGTGTTACAACAAAAGATTTTGTGGCACCTGAGTCAAACAGTACTTGTACAACTACACCAAATAGTAAAAATGTACCTTCTACTACCGGAGTGAAATCTGTCTAAGCATCTGTTAAGTATAGTCGAGCCGGTTCTTTATGTAGTGGTTGAGGTTGTGGTTACTGCTTCTTTGGTGGACGACCACTCTGTCCACGAACCTGTTGTTGCTAAGAGGTTAAGGCTAACACTCTACTGGGACGGTCTCGAGCTAAGTGCACTCTCTGATTGCAAGCATAGCATAATCCTAACCTCTTGGCCTCCCCGGACTCAGTGGAAACATGATACTATTTGGGTTATTGTGGACAGACTTACCAAGTCTGCTCATTTCCTCCCGATTCATATCAAAGATTCAGTTGAGAGGCTGAGTCGATTGTATATCCATGAGATCATGAGATTACATGGGGTCCTAGTGTCCATTGTGTCTGATAAAGATGATTGATTTATGTCCTATGTTTGGCACAACTTGCAGAATTAGTTGGAAACTAGAGTAAACTTGAGCACAACCTTCCATCCGCAAACTGAGGTCAGTTTGAGAGAGTCATCCAAATTTTAGAGGATATGTTCCGTGTATGTGTTCTTGATTTTGGTGGTAGCTAGGAGGATTATTCGGCATTGTGTGAGTTTGCATATAATAATAGCTACCACGTGAGTATCGACATAGCACCGTTTGAAACATCATATGGTCGACCTTACTGATTGCCAGCTTGTTGGGCCGAGGTTGGTAACATAGCAATTTTTGGCCCTACTTTTATACAGGAACAAAATGAGAAAATTCAACATATCCATCAAATCATGAAGGCAGCTCAGAATCAACAGAAGAATTATGCAGGTAATCGGAGGAAGATCCTTCAGTTTGATATTGGTGATTATGTACACTTTCGGATTTTCCCTCAGAAGGGGCAGACTCAGTTTGAAATTTTAGGAAAACTTGCTTCGCGATATATTGGACCTTTCGAGATTTTCAAGATAATAGGTCATGTTACATCCGATTGGTATTGTCGCCTTAGTTAGCAGGAGTACACAATGTATTTCATGTGTCGATGTTGATGAAGTACGACGCTGATCCCTTGCACGTGATTGATTAAAGACATGTTGAGTTACGAGAAGATTGTACATATGATGAGGCTCCAGTAGCTATCATTGATCGAGTCGTGAAGAAACTATGCAACAGAGTGATACCGATGGTATGTGTACATTGGTAATTTTATGGTGCCAAGCAGGACACTTGGAAGCGAGAGGATTATATGGCGAGTCACTTCCCTGAGATTATGAGAGTTGCTTCTTAATCTTTTATTATCTTAGTAAATTTTGAAGAGGAAATTTATTCTAAGGAGAGGAGACTGTAATGACCCATATTTTTTTGGACATTGACTCAATGGGTAATTAATGAATTATAAATGAAAATACGTGAATTTACGACAATTGTATTAATTAATGAGTTTATTAAATGAAAATTAATTAATAATAATAATTAATATTCATAGTGAGAGTTTATTAGATAATGAAAAAAAATGAAATGATTTAATGAAATGAATTAGTTTATGCATGTATATGTATATATATATATGATGTAAATTCATATCATAATAAGGGAGCTGATTTTTTTTCTTTTTTTTGTAAATGAAAAGAAATGAGAGGAAACCCATGCAAAATATTTAATGAAGGATAATTAGTAATGGGATGAAATGAAATGAAATGGTGTTATTAAAATAACGACGAAGGTGGGACAAATATATATATGTGTGTGTGTGTGTGTGTGTGTGTGTGTGTGTGTGTGTGTGTGTGTGAACATAATTAATATGAGATATGATAAGATAAAAGGAGTTGGTTGCTTTGTTGGAAAATGAAAAAAAAATTAAGGGATAAAAGAGGTGATGTGTAGAGATAAGGGAGAAGGACACTTGTTGACTTTTGGTGAGATCCACCCCATGCCAAAGATATAAATAGGGCTCTCTTTTCACTCTTCTCATGCTCTCATGCACTCATCAACCGTGGGAGAAAAAAAGAAAAAAAAAAGGAGAAAGAAACCAGAGAGGAAACGAAAAGAGAAGAAGAAAAGGGAAGAAAAAAAAAAGAGAAAGAAAATCTACCTTTATTGAGAAGATCTGTCATTTTGAGTGAGAAAATCTACCTTTTTAATTCAAAATTTTTATAAAAGTTATAAATTACAGTTTCTTTTAGTATAGTTTTGAATAAAAGTGTTAGCTTATCGTGTAATTCAAAAACTAGAATGTATTTTCACTAGGAGTAAAACTAAACTATATATATATATATATATCATTGTGTTCAGATCGAACGAGTAGAACATAAATATATAGTTTATTTGTATCCATGTTGGACCTAAGAATTTATATGGTAATTGAAGCCGACACATAGGGGGTATGCATATTGACACTGAAATAGTTGATGGGTATTGAAATGTCTAGAATGAAATTTGAGACTCAATGACCTTAAAATTAGAATTTTTGAAGGTCAATTGATATATTAAATTTGCATTTATGCAATTTAAGGATTAATAAATAAAAAATGTATATAAGGTTCTATAATATTAAATAATAGGAAATTGTATATAATGTTGTATAACATTATGAAATACTTATCGAAAAAAAATGTATAACATAAAAAATAATTAAATGGTTCCTTTTTACTACATTGAATTGTAAAATTATGGAAAAGTTGGTTATTGTATACTAAAAGTGGAACACGTGTCAGCAGTGTAAGTTTTTGATATTTTGGGTCAATATTAAGGGTTTAATGGTACCAATTAACCGTATTGACCATGTTGACCTTATCGATCATAAAGGTCAGTGAGTGTTAGGTTTGATTAGAGTTGACGGTATTAACCAAATCTATAAATGGACCATAATCGACTGAGTCAATCCTTTGATTGATCAAGGGCCATAAAGTTAAATTTAAGACAAGTTTTATGTAGATATTAAGAAATCACGTTAATTACGCAGGATTAAACGTTAACTGGAAGTGACAAGTTACGAGAAGAGTACCGGGAGCTGAATATCCTTGTGAGTAGTGTTTTCTAATTTATCATTTAAACTTGTTATTCTGTTCATACATGAAATGTTATTGTCACAATCTACTTCGTAAAAGTGACGTCACAACCAGCACATAATACCATATATTCTACTCCTACATATATAATATTATGTCAGCCTTTTATACTTAAAACTACTCGATATTCACACAAAAACTTTGACAGAGTCACTCCTAAATCTTTGACTTATCACAAATAAAATTCATCACATGATAAACATTTTCTCAGTCCAATAGGTCACAATAGATAATATTCCACAAGCAATCATCAATTACAATTCATAATTTAAAATCCACATCCTTTCACACTCTTACTTAGTATAAACAAATTCACACATCTTTAGTTGATATTATATATACAGTGATAATTATTATTACACAAAAATACAGTCTATAATATAATTAAACCTACGTACACAACGGTAATTGAAGAGTCGACTATTCTTCCTGTGCTGGCCTTTTTTCTTTTCTATTTGTTCCTTGAATATTGAAGATAATAAGTGAGTGACAACATGCTTAGTAAAGATATGACATTTAGATACATTTAAATAATCGTGCAGAAAATCAAATTACATAAAACATTTAAATTCATCATGCATATTAACCATACATATTTGCATTTAACATAGTGATCATGCTATTTTCAATGCATCATTTATAAAACACATGCAAATCCACATTTTTTAGAGCTAAAATCAGTCTTACTTCTTGTCTAGTCTAGACAATAGTAGACTATACCTCTAATTATCATCAACTCCACAATCATTTCAAGGATTATCACATAGAGAAAGACGAATACTTCTCATGGCTCAGTCCCACATGGATTATCATATAAGAAATATATTCCCCATGACTCAGTCTCACATAAATTATCACATAAGAAATATTATTCCCCATGACTCAGTCCATCAAAACGATATCGCATTTTAGATGTGCTCTTGGAAATCCAAAAAATGCTGCCGTGTAAATACAAATTTATGAATTTTAAATCAAATAAAACAGATGTCAATACAATTAGCATGCTTATATTCAAATCAATTTTATATCTACAATGCCATATAAATAACCAAGATAAAGAAATACTGACAGATTACCAACAGCTTAACCCACTAAGCACGTATTTTACTTCCTGCTATAATAACTAGTTTCTCCCAATTTTATTGTAAAATCCAGTAATATATAATCCATAATTTCATATGTAATATATATTTTCATCTGAATCAGTTTTTATTTTAAAAAAAAATCAAGGGTTTTGACATAATATTATAGTTCACATAATACCAAAAATAGTTATCACTCACCAAAATTATTATCCAATCAATTTTCAGTATCTACTCCAAAATCTAGGTTTCAATCCACCACAATTATCCTATCACAGAATCAGCTTATATGCACAAATCAAATTCAATTCATTTTTATAAATAGCTTCTAACGCATTTGTTTTTCATATTTAATTAGATACATGTATTAGACCTTACATATGGCTACACATTAGCTTGAATATTCTCAATAACCTTTAAAATTAATTCCTTGCTGATATACCATATTTTTATAGCGAAAAATAAAATAAATAGGCTTTCCAAATATATTTTTACTATTTTCTTAATTTTCATAATAACCCAAATGGTCAATCATTCACCGAAAATCCATTTGATATCCAAAATTCATGAATTCGTTATTGATGGGTACGAATTTTCATTCTCTACATTTCTATGAGTTTCAATCAAAGTTTTATTTAGGTTTAACATACCAAAAATCTCATCCAAAGGTTATTCAATTTTGGGTATCTATTATGGTGTGTACAGGACAAATAAATGGAAACTAACTACATATATGGGATTTACGCATTACCAAGAATGTTTTGGTATAATTTTTGCTGAGTTCTACTCACAGTGGGGGAATACCCCATTTTTTGGTACTGCTATCAAACACCCCCTACGGTAAGAATTAGACCTTTAGGTTTGTATTACTCAACTTATCTAACATTCTTGTAATAAGAATGGGGAAAAACCCCTTACCTACGTGTCAAAAACTGTCGAGAAATTGAATTTTTCTTCCTCTATTCCCCTTTCTGTCTTTCGATTTCATTTCTGGAGTCAAAAAATAAAAAAACCACGATTGAAATTGAACCATCGCCTGATTTTATATAGAAAAAAATAATTATCTTTTATTACCCAATTTAGATAAATAATTCTTTAACAACTAACCTTATATAACTTATTTCTATTTTTACTGTCGGGACCCCTTCCCTAGGGCGAAGGATGAACTGACTTGCACAGTGTCTTGACAACCCTGCCTGCAAGCCGAGCTTGCTAATACACTGTTAAGCCTCATCTTTCAATACTACACCACACACTATCAGAGTAATCATAGGGAATGCAAAAGAAATTTAACACATGAACATCAATAAAACCTGATATTCACCAAAATGGGTAATTAAAACATGTGTAGCAACATGAGTGACTAATCCATTATATACAAACTTTCCTCACCCCTATACATAATTTCTAACCCTCAAGCAAAACCACAAAAAATAGGAAGAAAACCTACAAAAAAAAGTAAGAGAGTGCAGCTTTATGCGATGACCACTCCCTTGTCCTTATCCATGGCAGAAAAACCTAAAAAGTTAGAGTAGTGAGTCTAATTGTCCACGGCGGCTCAGTAAGTAATGCAGTCTAATTCATAACTTAAAACAAGCACTCCACAAATAAAACATGTGCCATGAATGCTTGAGCAATAACATTATGCAGGTGAATACAACAGTAAACACAATTTAAATTCATAATACAGTTGTGCACCTTCATTCAAAAGCAGTTAAATAGTGAAAACATTCGCCGAGGCTCGCAAGCCCTCCAAGGCGACTTAAAATTCACTCGAGTGAGTTGCAGACAGTTAGGCATATACTTCGATTAAGACTTATTGTCGTTGCCATCATCGTAACGACCAACCAGGACTTATTGTTGTTGCCTTATCATGATGACCCGATTAGGTCTTATTGTCGTTGCTTTCATCCTAGGCACACAGAACCCCCTCGGCGGGCACTCTATGCTAGGTGGTCAACTCTCAGGGTCATATGAGATACCGACACAACTCACCCTAACCCTGTACCCTCGACCCTCGAGACTCAATGCACTTTTCATTTAAAACCCATTTAAAAGAATGCAGATTCATCACAATATGTAATCTCATTTTCATAATGCACAGAATAACAAGCTCTAAGAAATGAGTTAGAAAACACTACTCATAGGGATGCTCTGCTCCTGGCGCTCCTCTCATGATTGGTCATGTCTCGCTAGTACTTGGTTCTGCAAAATCGACGTAAATTCTTAATATTAACATGGGACTTGGCTCACTCTAACTCTATATCTTTGGTCAATCAATAAATTTACCTAGTCAAGAGTAGTCCACCTATGTTTGTTCAACTTGCCTTAGTTGCTAAGTCAATTTGATTGACCTTGGTCAATCTTGGTCAACCCTAGTCAACCTATCACTTGCTGACCTAGCTGGTCAACAGAGTCCCAAATTGTCAATTCTGGTCTTCATGGAGTCAATTGGGCCAAAAAGGGGTCAACATTCCCAATTCTCATCACTTAGGTACAACATTAGCTATGGCTCTATCTGCGCAACCATTTTTTCGATTTTTTTGCGGGCAATCCGTACATTGGATTTGTGCTAAACTTTGCAAAACTATTCTAGACTTCCTAAGTTTCCTCAGAATTTTGAATCACAATTTTTGGACATTATTTACTAGGGTTTCTAGGTATAACAACAAAGACTGTACAAATCTCATATACCCTATGACAAGCAGTGATTGTTTGTTTGAATTGACCTACCTATCCATATCAGAATGCTCTGACATTTGGTAGGAAAATTCTAGACATATTTAGAGATCTCTCCACCAAATTTCAGCTCAATCTATCAAAGTTTGGTTAGTTTTCATCTCAGAATTTTCAGCCAAATTGTAAGAAATTTCTGGGTTCATAGTTTCTACTATCTTCCTAGTATTCTTTTCCCCATTAAATCACAATTCCATGGGTTATTGCTTGTGTCTAGTTATAGTATATAGATCATAACACATCCATTAATAAAAAATACTTTGAAACAGTAACATGCAAGGCTAAGATCATGCCTATCTTTCCACCAATTTCTCTATTGTATTTTGAAGAACATAAGAAATTGTTCTAAGTCCTAACACTCTAACAATCATGGCATATTTGTAAGTGTAGCAAATTATATACACAAGGGCTCAAGGTCAGATCTTTATACCTTTTTGGAACCTCTACTATGAGGTCTAAAACACCTCTGGTTTTAGTCTGAATGGGTGCCTTTAGGTGTCCCAAATGTAGCTCCAAATCTAGTTTCAAACTGGTTTCTGTTGACACTGTCGCAACAGTGAGTCACACGGTTAATACCAAAGACTTATAATATGTATTAGATATTCAATATCCAATTTCTACCACTTGAACACTTGAATACACATCATGATAGGTAAAGTGAGGGGTTTCGCCTCAGGGCCGAACCTGGAATGGTTCAGGTGTGAGCCTTCCCAAGGTTGCTCCAACTGTTTCTGTTACACAGCTGCAACAGTGAGTAGATACCAACTTCAATGGCTAGAAAATCAAATGTAAAGCCCTATTTTTCGTTTTCTAACACTTGGAGGTTAAAGTGCATATGAAAATCAAGATAGTGGACAGTTTTACCTCCAAAATGGGCTTGAAACAACCTAGGATTCGAAGCTCCAAAGGTGGCTACAACACACACTTTTCTGGTTTTTCTAGGTTTAGACACGTCAAACAACACCTTTTCTCAGGGTTTTCAACTCCAAACCGTTCCAAGATGGAGCAAGCTGCGTATGGAACTTCGTAGGTGGTAGTATAAGCTTCAAAACAAGCCAAGATTCAAAGGATTTGGCTAAGAAACAAGGGAGATCCAAGCTTGTGAAGGAGGGTCACAACTGCTGGAATTTTTCTGGGCTTGTGCTCAAAGAGGAGTTTTGTTGCATGGGAGGTGCTTGCATGGCAAGATGGGGGTGACATGTGGCCATCCAGGTGGCTTCCAAAGTCACATGCTGGCTGCCTAGTTGGAAGTGTGTATTGGCCACAATGGAGGTTGTGAATTGATGGCAAAACCATGGACACAATGCCATGGGTTTTCATGGTTTTGTAGCTGAAAAATCCAGAAAATGCTGCAAAATTCGCCAAAAATTCACACAAGAGGACAAAAACCAAGGGAAACGGGGCTGGACCCCTCTGCTGGGCCCGTGGGCCGGCCGGATTATGGGCCAGCCCACGACTAGGCTTCAGGTCGTGAAGACCAACAGCCCACGCGCCTGCGATCATGGGTCGGGCCTTGAGGCCTAACTGATTCTCGACCCATGCGCGCCGAGGGTCCCTTTTGCTTTTCTTATATACATATACACTTATATATGTGTATATATATATATATATATATATATACTCAAAATTTGCATTTTTTTTCTAAAATTATTAAAAACCACTAATTTGACATTTCTCATCACAAATGCTCAATCATACCTTATTTCATCATTTATGCAATTATCTTCTTCAAAAATTGAATAATTCATCTAAAATCATATTTTTCTCCCAAAAGTTTCATTTTTCACTCTAAAAATTCAATAATTATTCCAAAATTTTAATAATCAATCCTAAAAATTATTTTTCTCAAGAAAATACGTTTTCCTAATAGTTTCATGTGTTTTTCCCTTAAAATTGCATTTTTCCACGTTATTCTCATTTTCTCTTATAAATAATTCGAAATTGAGAAAAAATTGGGAAAAATTTCATACATTATCATTAAAATTCCAGGAAAATACATATAGTATATATATGTCGGATTCGTAAGTTCGGTGTCAAAAATGTGAGGAGTCACATTTACCTTTTTCTTCAATTCCATAACCACATACCTTATTGTAATACCCTGAAAACTATGTATTTAATTAAATGAAATTCAAGATCAATTCAATAAAATTGGATGCAAAATGAAACTGAGCTCATTTTCGGGCTAAATTTGGCAGGTTTCCAAAAGTCTCATTTGGTGACCCTTAGGGACCCAAAGCAACTTAAAACAAAGTAATGTGACATGAACCAACTAATTGGACAACAACTCCAAAAATTAGAACAAATGGTCAATATTAGAGTTTTCATTTGCTGATCGCCCTTCAGGGGGTCCAAATTTGGAAATAATTGGCATTTAGGATATTTTGGGTAATTGAAATGACCCAAAACAAAACGGGATGACATGAACTAACAAAATAAATGAAATATCCAAAAATAATGACAATTGGCTAAGATTTAGATTTTAATTTGCCTAGTGACCTTAGTGGGTCTTAAATAAAGAAAGTTTTTGAAAAAAATCACCTTGAGCCAAACCATACCTTAAAATTTGCATTATGTTTATATGATTCTAAAATTATAGGTTATAAATCATAATTCCTTGTAAATAAGGAGACATTAATTTTTATTTGATTTTTGTGAACCCATGAAGTCATGGCTACCCCAAGCATGTGCAAGTCACATGAGTGGAACACCATTATCATGTGCACCTTCATCCTACCCAAAGCTCCATGGGATGTGTTCCTTATTTGAATCCATACAAAATGATCCTATCTACCATGCAAATGATTCAATACACCAAACCTATGAGAAGTTTCCCCATTGTTAGAAACCAAGACAAGTAATCCCATGTACCAAGATAAATGATCAAATGTACCCATGTACCCTAAAAACGTCTACACCATGTGTGTGTGCTCCACATGTGCCAAATTCCAAATTAAGAGAGTTTCATAGGATTCCTAAGACCTTGATGTTGTGTCCCTCAAGTCTAATCATGTACTCACTATCCACCTTTGCTTTAGGAAACAATTCCCTAATCAAAGACACCAAAATTAGAACTGTTTCCATGCATGTTTGTTTGATGACCAAGCAAGAAATAAGCAAAGGAAAGTTGCTAAGTGCCCAAATCTAATTCTATATGTTTGTCCCAACTGAATTAGAACATAATCTAGAACCATTTTGTGTTCCCACTTGGTTAAGAAACAAAATTGTACTCATATCTTTGGAATAAGAATCCTAGTGGGTCCACTTGCCCAAACCATGCAAAAACGTCTTAGATATGTATGGAAAGGTTCTTTTCTGATCTTCCCAAAAGGTCCCCCCTTGTGCTCTTGAAAATCTATATAAAGCCCCCTAGTTGCCCCCATTCTTCTCATCCTAAAGCAAGAGTTGAAATCTTCTTCTTTGCTTGTTCTAACCTTCTTCTTAGCAACCCCTTTTCACCTTCTTTGCTCTTGCTTTCAATTTCAGTGAGAAGTTAGGATTTTTAGTTTTCTTTTCTTGTTCTTGAAGTTCTTGAAGTTTTGAAAGTGAAAGATAAGGGGAACCTTTGCCAGATTCAACAAGAAACTCGGATTGAGGTGGAGGGGATTTCTAGAACACTACCTTCTTTTGAATTCCTAGCATGTTCATGCATGTGTAGTTTTAGATTTTAGCATGTTTATATCAATTTTCAGCATGTTTAATCATGTTTTAATTTCCGTTTAGCATGTTTTTATGTTTTAATCTATCATGAGAGCATGTCATGCTTAGAATCCATGTTTAGGATTTATTTCAAAGTTTTAAGCATGCCTATGATGTTTTCATGCTTTCTGGGTTGTTTAAAATTTTGAAATTTATATTCTGAGTTTCTTTTATGATTATGTGATCTTAAACATAAGAAAGTGAAGATAAGAATCACGTACTATTATGGTAACTCATATGGGTGCTATAGATGTTCTTAACACATGCTTAGAGTGGGTGGTTGCAAAGTGCAACTAAGAGATACTTGGTATGTGGCATCTAATGAAAAGTAACAAAGAAATATCTTTCCACCCTAAAAAGGGATATCTAAATTAAGAACATCAAGGGAGTAGAACTTCTTTCAGTCATAATGTCAACTTGAACCAATTTGATGTGTGAATCATTTAATGTTTGAAAGTATGTGAATTTGGATGCATTAGAGATTTTGAAATAATAGGCTAGTTATTTGATGGATGATCCACTGAGCTATGTACTCACCCCTCTTTTTTTAACATTTTCAAGAAATTGAATATGATGGCAATAGAAATCCAATAGTAGCTAGGTTTAGGAAGCTTCTATTTTCTTTTATTCAATGTAAGGACATGTTGCCAAGTTTTGTATTATTAGACTTCCGTTGAATTTTTGTTTTTAAAGAGTTATGTACTCAAGTTTATGAATTAATTTAAGAATGTAAGTTTTTGTACTTTATTTGAATAAATAAAGAGTTTGAAGTATTCTTTTTTCTACTTGTATTGTATTTGTTAAATTGAATATTAAGCATAATGGAAAGTGTATTCATGAAGGATTTCAATAAGTGTTAGAAGAAAGGAATTGAGATGTAAGTTGTGCAGTTGTAAATGTAACATAGGACTCAAACCGCTTTGTGGTTGAGCTTAAACCTATTTCTAGGGGGTTAGGGTGTTACACTTATATAACTTATGCCCATTTTTACCTTTATTTAATTCCATAACAACATACTGTACTTGTAAATGTAACATACGACCCAACTTGCTTTGTAGTTGAGCTTAAACCTGTTTCTTGGGGGTTGGGGTGTTACACTTATATAACTTATATAACTTATGCCCATTTTTACCTTTATTTAATTCGAAAAAAACATACCTTATATAACTTATTCCTATTTTTACCTTTATTTAATTTCATAACAACATAGCTTGTGTACTTAATTCCATAACAACATACCTTATATAACTTATTCTCATTGTAATATCTATCCCCATTATTTATAATTCTATAATAATAATAATAATGACAATAATAATTCTATTATTTCAATTGTTATTACTATCATTAAAGCACTCAAATTTATTTAATTAAATTTTTTTCCAAGCCACGTGACATTATTTATACGTATATGTACGTGTATGATACATGCTTATACACACATACATCACATTTACGTGTCATGAAAATTCGGGTTGTTACAGTTATTACATATTGCAATGCATTTACAATCTTTAAATAGGTTTTCAAATGAAATCTGCATCGAATCTCGAGGTTTGATGGTACGGGCTAGAGTGTTGAATGTGGTTGAGCTTAAGGGCTAGATGTTGCTGTAATTGGAGGTACATTGTGTACAGGTCTTCAATTGGCCCACTTACTGAGGATCTGAGGCCTCCATACATGAGATATGTGCTAGCAAATCCTTATAATGTTGTATGAAAACATGCATAACTGTTCAGCAAGCCCACTCAAGTGGATTTATGAGAGCCTCAACATGTCTTTTCATCATTAAAATTATTTTTAAAATGGGAGGTACATGATTGCATTGTGGATTTAAAATTCATTGTTCTTGCATTCACTCGCATAATAATATTTGTTCATGCATACATAACATTGTTTTTAAGTTATAGGTTAGACTATATTACTCACTGAGCCGTTGTGGACGAATTGGCTCGCTACTCTAACATTTCAAGTTCTTCTGCAACAGACAAAGGAAAAAAGGTGGTTATAGCGTAGAGAGGCGTTCTCGGGCTATTTTGATAGGTTCTCTACGCAATTCATTATTTGGTGAGTTAGTCATATGTATAGAGGGTAAGGAAACCGTTTTAAATATTTTGACTTAGACACATCCGCTATTGTTATATTTAGAGGACTGTATATAAGCAATTTTTGTTTGACTTAAATTTCAACTGCATTTCTATGTTTAGTTACTTCTGCACTTATGATTACTCTGATTGTATTATGTATGATGTAGTAAAAGAGGCTTAATAGTACTGTGGTGAGCTCCACTTGAGAGCGAGTTTGTCAGGGCATTGTGCCGATCGACTTATCCTTCTCCCTAGGGAAGGGGTCCAGACAATCCAAGAGTCATAACATGGATTTATTATTTTTTTAATGTTTCATGTAATAGAAATAAGAAATGTTAGGTTTTTTATTTCCCTCATGCTTGTCACGTACAATTAAAAATAAAGGCAACAAAAAAATGAGATTCATACATGGGTTACCCTATTAGAATCATAGAATGAAGTATTAGGTTACAATATTATACCTTTGTGTTTAAGTGTAACACTTCACCTCCCATTCCTGGGTCCATGTCATTCGACGTTATCTTTCTACGATATTTTTGGGTCGTCCAGGAGGCAGGCCCCTGTTATGTTATCTTTTCTCCTTTCTAAATCTCACATCCATGAGATATCTTGTGCACATTAATCTATGTACAAATAATTCATAAAAATATATGGTGCCATGGAATAAAATAAATCCTTTATTATTTATTAAAAAAAATTCAAGAATAATAATTCAATCTTTGTTACAAGGAAGTAACTAAATAAATTTGGGCCCACATGTCCTATAATGAAATTGAATAAAATTTCTTACATATTAAATAACTCTCATGCAGCCTTGATAATTAAATTTCTAAAATATTAAAAATAAAGGTGAGTGATAAAGCCTAGTGAATCATCCCAAATATTTAATTCATTATTTTGACAAAATAAAACATGGATAACAAGCACTTATAAGGAATTAAATGATTCAACCAATTTATTATTTTTGTTGTCATTAAAGACTGAAAGGATACCCCTCAGCATTTCTAATCCTATGAAAAGAGCTACTATACTAAACTCAGACCCACAGAGTTGAGATAAGATCAACTTTAAACCCTTGATTTCCTTACAACCCCTAATTGGAATGCTCAAGAGGAACCTCTGCCCCCGTGCTGGTACGTGGTTAGGATTTTTATTTAATCTTATATTAGATGTATGAACAAAACATTTAAATAAGTCAACAGAATTTAAACATACAAGCATGATAACATTACATCATAGCTCATGCATCATTATAACCTTAAGCATGCATATTCTATATGACATGTATAAAAGATCAAAGCAAAACACCAAAGCAAGCTCTATTTGAATCAAAATAATAAAGTAAAAAGTGGAAATGATTTTACCTTGAGATCGTTTCCTTTTGAATCTTCTTCAGATCTTTCCTCCTTGTTGCACTAGACTTGTGTAGCACTCTGTTGCTACTATTCCATTGACTGTTTAGAACAACTCAAGAAAAAAAAAAGAAAACACTAGGTGCCAAGAGAGAGGTAAAGCGAGCAAGAATGAACTCTATTCAGTTCTTGCTGGGATGAAAAAGAATAAAGGGGGAGAGGGTTTATATAAGGTTTTTCAAGGGTGGATTCATAATTTTTTGGGTGTTTTTAAATAGAAAAATTTCTATTTTTATTGGTTTTGACAGCTAGGTTTGAAGAAAGGCATTTTAGGGTTTTTTTTCCCCATGATTTTTTTGGGTTTTATTCCCTTTTTATTTTTTTCCTTATTTTTTTGATTTTTTTGACGTGCACTGTGCGTGCAGTGCGCACGATGTGTGAATTCATGATTTCATGAATTCCTCATTGTGCGCCATTTTTTTCTTTTTTCTTTTTTTTTTTCGTTTTTGCTTACCATATATATGTGTGTGTGTGTGTGGGTGTGTGTGATGTAGAAGTACATGTATCAATTCAATTGATATACGGATTAATTCAATCTTTTTGTTTCTTTCTATATTCTACATGCAATAATCTATTAATATACATGTATTATAAATCTATAATACATACATACATATGTATGTATGTATGTATGTATGTATGTATGTATGTATATATATGTATGTATATACATATATATATATATATATTATTTATACTCATTTGATATATAACATTTTATATATTTACACATTAACAAATGCACATACACATACTATATATATATATAACGCATACTTATATGTATTTATATATATGTATTTCTATTTCTTTATATTATTCATTTTTAGATACCTTAAGGCTGCACCAAAATTTCTCAATCAATTTCATTTTACCTTCTTTATTTTGTACCTTGGAATATACATCATTTGTATCCAAAAATGTCATAAAATTTTCAAAATCGAATTATTTTATTTAATTTCATTTAACGAATTTCTTTCAAATCTTCGGGTATTACATCAAGTTCTTTGTTGTTTGATTTTTCACAGTAAGAGGGTGTTTTCCTTCTCTAGGTCATGTAGATGGGAGAATGCAACAAACTCCTTCAATGATCAACCAATCAAAGAGATGGATTCTCTCTCTCTCTCTCTCTCTCTCTCTCTCTCTCTCTCTCTCTCTCTCTCTCTCTCTCTCTCTCTCTCTCTCTCTCTCTCTCTCTCTCTGATTGTGTTGATCTATGACATCACCTTTCTTATGGGGTTTCCTTGGGTGTGGAATGGAAGAGGTTGGAGAAGATGACCAACAGGGAAAAGGATCAAGAGAGATTTTAATTTAAGAAAAGTGAAGAGAGAATGAGGGACTTTAGGAAAGTGTATAACATAGCAAGTATCTTGATCAATTCTTGTTACCAATTTGATTTGAATTTTAAATTCAAGCCCTAAATATGGGTGACACCACATAGGATGTATCATGTGCTCCCATATTGTTTATTAATCTACTCCTGGGACCACACAACATACACTTGTCAGTCTACAGTCAATTTAGCTACTAGGCCATTACTTAAACCTTAAAGTCTTATTTGAATCCTTGATTTAAATTATTTTATTTTAATTTTTTTTTATCATTTGGGTGCTCATTTAAGTTTTTATTTATTAAAAATTATTTAGTAATTTTTTTTGCATTTGTTTCCCAATAATTCGTGGATAAATTTACACTATGCCTTGAATGTTTATATGAACATATCCCTTAATTTACAAGCATTTTATTAATTTAATTTTTGTCATTTTATATAATATTTGCTAGATATTTTATTTTGTTTTATTTTATATAAATTATTTTTATATTACTTTTATAATAGCACATGTCTGGCCTCAAGTGAAGTGACTAGTTTGCCATTGGGTGGTAAAATTAATGTTTTACTCTTGGTTGGTTAAAATAGTTTTTTGTGAAGTGACTATTTTTGCCATTGGGTGACAAAATTATCACTTTACTCTTGTGTTGTGAGTTTTTTTCAAGGTATTACAATCATTTAGTACATTTAACAAATTAGGTCACATAAAATTCTGATTTTTATTGTTTTTCATTATAGTTTGGTATTTTAGTTATTATTATTAATCAATGGGATGGGCTACGAAAATGATAAATAGCATCCCTTTAGGATGATTGCTCAAAATGTTCTCTCATAAAATAACTCATTTTTGACATTAAAAATAAGTTTTAAAAAACAAGTTAAGTTTTTTTTTAATGAAGTGAGAAAATAGTCATAAATCCACTTTCAAATGGAATGTATACTGTCACAGACCTATTCTTTTCTTGCCCATGCAACACTTAGACACTTACTCCTTAGTGACTAAGTCAGCCTAAACCCTCATTGGATGTGTAAGGCACAATCTAAGCGTAGTGAAAAAGAAAAAGACAAGTAGAGAAGAAGAAAACTTTGTTACTTGAAGAATGTTTTACAATGCTTTTGATTCTTGGTTTGATTGATTGATTGATGCCTTGCCAAATGACCAAGGCCATCAATTTATAGCCTTTGCACCTCCTCAATAGATGGTGGAGATCAATTTGATCCTACGGTTTATATAGTATATCTAGAGGGATCCATGAAAACATCTTACACCCTTAGAAATATTTTACACTCCTAGAAATATCTAGCACCCTTAGAAATATGTAGACTTAGAGAATTCTCCATAAACTTTCAAAACATTCCACAAGGATCCATAATATTTTAGAACCTTCTAAAATGTTCCAGAGGCTTTCCCAACATTCTAGAACCTTCTAGAATATTTTAGGGCCTTCCATGATACTCTAGAACATTCCATCATATTCTAAAACTCTCCTTAATGTTGGATGACTTCCTCGCCTTGGAGCTACTTGATGTCCAATAATCTCTTCTACATCACGGTCATAGGTAGTAGTGATCGCAGTAGGAGCCCTCTTGGATTCACCCCTACCTGGATCTCCCTTGTCAGCATGGTAAGATTTAAGAAAACTTACGTGAAATACGAGATGAACCTCGAGGTGAAAAAGTAATTTGATGCAGTAAGCGAGTGTCACACCACATAGGTCAGACACATCGCATACCCCAGCCACACACCGTGGATGTGGTGACTCACCAGGTACTGTCCCCTCCCCTAGGGGTTTTATTTCGCCTTCGCAGAGATTCAAACTTGGGACCTAGGGCCTAAGTACCCAGATTTCACGAACTTTGCTACCATTGAGAGTGGATGAGGAATGAACAAGGTACTTATGTCTCAGGTCCTTGGTTCGAATCTCCACGGAGGTGAAAGAAAATCCCAAGGGGAAGGGACAGTACCTTGAGTCACCCAGTGTGTCTTGGTGTGTCTAGTGTGTCGGTATGTTATAGTGAGCTTTGCAATCCTCTTCTCTTCAACAAATGGCCCCTCGTACCTCCTGAGCAATCCTTTGTGTGTTTTACCATAATTGCGGATGGTATGTGGAAGTAGTTTTATCATGACTAAATCTCCTTCTTCGTACTCCATATGCCTCCTTTTAGTGTCAGCCCATGTCTTCATTCTCTTTGCTGCCTTTACCAAGCATGTTTTTGCTAATTCTGACTTCTCTCACCATCCCTTAGCAAATAGGAACGCACTAGGACTTTTTCCAGTATAAGAGGTTATCATCATGAGGGAAGCTAAGGGTTGTTAACCTGTCATTAGTTCGAATGGGCTAGCTCCTGTTGACTCGCTCTACTTCAAGTTATATGAAAATTTGGAAATATCAAGTAGCTTTACCCAATCTTGTTGGTTGGCACTCACAAAGTGCCTTAGATAAACATCTAATAAAGCATTCACTAGCTCAGTTTGCCCATCAATTTGCAGATGAAAGCTTGTAGAGAAGTTCAATTCATAGCCCAATATCTTAAACAACTCAGTCCAAAACTTCCCTGTGAACCTTGTGTCTTGGTTACTCACGATCGATTTTGGAATACCCCAGTACTTCACCACGTGCTTGAAGAAAACCCTTGTAGCATCCTCAGCATTGTAATTCTTCGGTACTAGTATAAACACTCCATATTTGCTGAATCGATCGACCACCACCAGGATGTTGCCATATCCATCTACCGTTGGCAACCTACGATAAAGTCTATTGAGACACTTTTGCAAGATCTCTCGGGGATGGGTAAGGGCTTAAGTAATCTAGTAGGATGATTTTGTTCCACCTTGTCTTGTTGGCAAACAAGACAAGTCTTCACATACAATTCTACATCATCATGCATATTTGGCCAATAGTATGCTTGTTCCACTAAGGCTTGCGTGTGATGTGCTCCTTAATCTCCAGCCCATTAGAAGTCATGACATTCCTTCATAATCTCTTTGCGTACGCCACCCCACTTTTGTATATAAAGCCTTCCTCCTTTGATGTAGATTAGGCCATCTTCTAGCCAAAATCTACGAGTTTTCCCTTGTTTGATTAGCTTTATTAGACTTTGGGCTTGAAGATCTTCTTTCATTCCTTTCTTGAATTTCTCCGAGATAGGAAAATTCAGTTGCATATGGCTGGCTAATTCAGCTTTGTGACTTAATGCATCCGCTACCAAGTTGGCTTTGCCTGGCTTATAATCCATCTTGAAGTCAAACTTAACCAAAAAGTTTTGCCAACTTGCCTGTTCTGGGGAGAGTTTCTTTTGGTCTTGAAAGTAGCTAGTGGCCACAGTATCTGTCTTTACCACGAACTTGGACCCCAACAAGTAATGTCCCCAAGTCCATAAGTAATGCACAATAGTTGTCATCTCCTTTTCTTAGACTATATATCGTCTTTCAGTGTCATTAAGCTTCCTGCTTTCATAAGCAATGGGATGTCCCTCCTGCATTAGAACATCTCCAATAGCAATGTCAGAAGTATTAGTGTGTTCCTCGAAGGCTTTGATGTGATCAGGAAGTGCCAACACTAGTTCCTTCATCATAACTTGCTTCAAGGCTTCAAAAGCCCCTTGACACTTCTCATTCCAATCCCATACTCAATTTTTCTTGAATAAGTCTGTTAAAGGTGCAACTATCACGGAATAGCCACGAATGAACCTTTGATAGTAGTTAACTAATCCACGGAAGGAACGCAACTCAAGAGCTCTCCTTGGTGGTTCCCATTCTTGAATGGCTCAAATTTTTGCATGATCCATGTGCAACTTCCCTTATACTATAATGTGCCACAAAAATGCTACCTCTTGTTGGGCAAAGGAGCATTTTTCCCTCTTCACATAAAGCTCGTTTTCCCTTAGTACTAGGAAAACTTGCCTTAAATGATTTATGTGCTCCTTTAATGTCTTACTATATACCACAATATCATCTAAGTATACTACAATAAAGTGGTCCAAGAAAGGTTGGAACACTTTGTTCATAAGTGTACAAAAGGTAGCAGGTGCATTAGTTAGGCCAAAGGGCATAATTAGAAATTCGAAAGAGCCATACCTCGTTACACACGCAATCTTTGGAATGTCTCCTTTGGCTATCCTCCCTTGGTAGTACCTGGACCTCAAGTCCAACTTGGAAAACCACCTTGCTTCTCCAAGTTGATCGAATAGGTCAACAATGATTGGGATTGGATACTTGTTCTTCATAGTGATCTTTTTTAGTGTGCAGTAGTCTACACACAGTCGAAGTGATCCATCATGCTCCTTTTGAAATAGGACTAGCACACCAAATGGAGCCTTTGATGGTCGGATGTACCCCACATCCAATAGCTCATTGAGTTGCCTCCTTAATTCCTCAAGTTCAGGAGGCGCCATGCAGTAAGGTACCGCAGCAGGGGGTTTTGCACCAGGTTCCAGTTCATTCACATGATCCACCTCCCTGCTTGGTGGAAACTTCTTTGCCAACTCCTTGGGCATTATGTCTTGGTATTCCTCCAAGACTTTCTGGATCTCCTCTGGCACCTCAGCCTTTGTCTCCTCAGTTTCTTCTTTTGTTGCCATCAAGAAGGTAGGCTCGCCCCTCTTAAGCCCTTTTGAGAGTTACATGGCCGATAATGAAGGTACTTGGCTTCCCTTCCCTCGAATAAAGGTCTAATGCACGAAAGTCTTTCCTCCAATATGCACATCGTATTGGCGAAATACATCGGCACAACCTTTACTTTGTCTAAAAATTCCATGCCAAGTACTATAGAATAATCGTCCATATGAACCACAAAAATGTTAACAACGCCAGACCACTCACCAAGGTTTACTTTGATGTTGCAAGCAATACCAAGGATGGGCTTTGGTTGAGGGTTTACTGCCTTTAACCATCCTTTTTCTCCAACATAGGCAATATCCTAACGCTTCGGTTCTTCCCTTTAATAAAGTTGTTCGTTGCTCCTGTGTTGACTAAGGTACGTGTTACTTGTCCTCCAACCTTCACTTGAACGAACAACAACCCCTTTTTCTCAAACTTGGGCTCCTCAACATTGGCCTTGATGAAGTTGAGAATATGGACAGATCCCATACTCGTATCTACTTGTTGCCTTGAAGCTTATTCGCTTTCTTCAATGATGGCCAAGAGTTGGCTTCTTTTTGGACACTTTTGGCCTAAGTGTGGACCCTCGCCAAAGAAACATTTGAGAGGAGGGTTGTAACAACCCGAGCTCACTACGTATCGATATTGTCTCCACCTTAGCCACCACTGACTGGGTGTACGGTTTTGTTCTTGGCAAGACTCGAACCTGAGTCTCCCAAAAGTGTTCGGCACAATGAGACACCGTCGAATGTACAGTTAGCCTAGGAATCCCCCTGGAGTCAGGCCGATGTGGGATATTACAATCCACCCCCCTTGGGAACAATCTCTCCTCGAGATTCACACCTCTAGTACACACAGAGCGGCTTTGATACCATTTGTAACAACCTAGGCCCACCGTGACGATATTGTCCCCACCTTAGCCACTACTGACTAGGTGTAGGATTTTTTTCTTGGCAAGACTCAAACCTGAGTCTCCCAAAAGCGCTTGGCACAATGATACACCTTCGAATGCACATTTCGCCGAGGAATCCCCCTGGAGTCGAATCGATGTGGGATATTACAATCCGCCCCCCTTGGGGGCAATCTCATCCTCGAGATTCACACCTCTGGTACACAGAGAACGGCTCTGGTACACACAGAGCGGCTCTGATACCACCTTTGAAACACCCCAACCCCCATTGATTTCACTATGAGTGTTTGGACTTAACCATTGTTGAAATACTTGTTGAAACAGTGGACTTAACCATAAGGTGAGCTGGGTCTGGTGTTACTTTACTACTAACGCACACTTGACTTTCTATTCCCAATATCTCATGCCTTAATATAAAAACTAAAAAAGGCCACATAATAAGAGATAAAAGAAAATTCTAATCTTTAGAAATTCATGAAGAGAAAAGTACATAACTTTTAATTAAAACAATTACAACAGAATTCATAACAAAACTAGGAAAACATGCCTTACATAGAAATTTTCGAATAAATTCAAAAGAGATGCCCCAAGTCCTTGCATATTCAATTTCTTGAAAATTGTTAAAGGAAGGGTGAACACTAAGCTCAGTGGATCTTAAACAACCACTTTCATATTCAAATCACTAACACATCCATAATTCAAACACTTTAAAAAAATTAGGCATTTCAAGCATCAAGATTGTATAAAGTTGTAACTTAGACCAAAAGAGTTTTTCAACTCGTGATGTTCTCAACTAAGTGACTCCTTAGAGTGAATATAAAATTTCTTAGCCATTTTCATTAGACTTTGGACTTAGGGACTCTAACCCACCAACCTATCACTTAGGTATTACAAACCTTATGAACTAATCATAAGAAGAGAACACCCATAGCAACCATGTGTCTACTATGATGGTATGTGCTTTGTATCACCATCTTCTCATCTTAAATCCCACATTCATGAAATATAAATAAAATTTTAGAATATAAGAACAAGCTAGAAATAAATTTTAGGTGGATTGTAATATTTTTACATTGATCCAACTCCAAGGGATTCCTGATCTAAACGTGCACTCGAGGGTGTCTCATTGTGCCTAGCGCTTTTGGGAGACTCAGGTTCGAGTCTTGCCAAGAACAAAATCCTACACCCAGTCAGTGGTGGCTAAGGTGGGGACAATATCGTCATGGTGGGCCTGGGTTGTTACAAATGGTATCAGAGCTGCTCTATGTATACTAGAGGTGTGAATCTCAAGGATGAGATTGTTCCCAAGGGGGTGGATTGTAATGTCCCACATCGGTCTGACTTCAGGGGATTCTTAGGCTAAATATGCATTCGAGGGTGTCTTATTGTGCCCAACACTTTTGGGAGACTCAAATTCAAGTTTTGTCAAAAATAAAACCCTGCACCCAGTCAGTGGTGGCTAAGGTAGGGACAATATCATCATGGTGGGCTTGGGTTGTTACAAACAGGATGACTTAAGCTAAATCAAAAAGACTTGACTGTGACGGAGTACGAGAGGAAGTTCACAAAGTTAGCCAAGTTCTCTCCATATATCATTAGGGGGGGGAAAATGGAGGCTATTAGGTTTATGCATGGTCTCAAGATTGAGATTCGAAACGTGTTTGTGGCATTGGACCTTTGAACCTACAAGGAGGTAGTTGAACGAGCTCTGATTTTAGAGTAAGAATTCAACCGAGAACAAACTTTGAGGGGAACAAATAAGTGTCCCGAGAATGAAAATGACCAACAAGGGGCCCACAAGAAAAACAAGAATGGTAAGGCCCCACAGAGACAGGGGCAAAATAAGGGAGAGGCAAGGGAGCAGGTAAAGAGGTTGGGGTTGTGTTACCTATGCAGATAGAGGGGCCATCTTGTTAGAAACTGCCTGACTATACTAGCCCAGGCTCCCTAGCAGCAACCGCCCCAGAATGCTCAACGAAGAGGTCGTCCTCAAGCCAGACCTCAGAACTAGAATGCCAATTAGGGGCAAAACCAGGGCCATGGTTAGAACCAAGCCATAGTGTTTGCAATTGAGGCCCAAGCAAACTAAGTCCTTATAGTAGAAGGCATGTTCCTATTGTTTAATGTTGCTGTAAGATTGTAATTTGATTCAAGTGCCTCAAAATCCTTTATCTTTGAAAAGTAGCTGATAGGTTACAACTTGTAATGAAACTGTTGCCTGTAACTTTGAATGTGTCCACACCAAAAAGGACCACTGTGACGTCAAAAAGAATGTGTAGTTGTGATCTAAGGTTCGGGGACAAACTTTTAACATTTGATCTATGCACCCTACCTTTCTATGGCTATGATGTAATCCGAAGGATGGACTGGTTAGACCAGTATCAAGCCCAGATAGATTGTCCTAAGAGACAGGTAACCATAGCCCTACCTTTTGAGGAAACCTTCAAAAAGCAATGGGGATATGCAAAAACTACCGAAGAGTCCAACCCTAGCCTTGTTGAACTGTCTGAAGTAGACGAATGACTTCGAGGAACTCATTGAAGAAGAGTCAATTAACCTAAATAGAATACAAGACCTAGCCGTGGTTAGTGAGTACGAGGATGTGTTCCTAGACAAATTACCCAAACTACCACTAGCTAAGGAATTGGAGTTTAAAATTGAACTTTATCCTAAAACCAATATTATAGCTATACCTTCGTATAGAATGGCGCCAGTAGAACTGCTTGAGTTAAAGGCTCAACTAGACGAGCTCAAGGAGAAAGGGTTCATTAGGCCAAGTAAATCACCCTGAGGAGCTCCAATATTGTTCGTAAAAAAGAAAGATGGTTCCGTGAGACTATGTGTCAATTATCGGAAGCTAAACCAAGCGACGGTGAAGAATAAGTATCCTTTACCTAGGATTAATAACCTATTCGATCAATTATGAGGAACCACTCATGTATCTAAGATTGATCTTAGGTTGCGCTATCATCAATTGAGGATTAGGGAGTCAGATATCCACAAGACAGCCTTTAGAACCAAATATGGATACTTTGAATTTACTGTTATGCCTTTTGGTTTAACCAATGCCCCAATGACTTTCATGGATTTGTTAAATCGAGTGTTCAAACAATACTTTGACCAGTTTGTGGTGGTATTTGTGGATGACATCCTGATCTACTCCAAGTCTTAGGCTGAACATCTAGAACACCTGAGGATCGTGTTGGAGACCCTCAAGAAAAATCATTTATATGCTAAGTATAGCAAGTGCGAGTTCTGGATGAAGACGGTCAAGTTCTTGGGTCATGTTGTATTAATAGAAGGCATTGTTGTAGACCCAGAAAAGGTAGAAGCAGTCATGAATTAGAAGTAGCCTAAGACCGTGATGAAAATTAGAAGCTTCTTGGGATTGGCTAGCTACTACAGAAGGTTCATCCAAGACTTCTCCAAGTTGGTAGGATCTATGACCAAGTTGACGAGAAAGGGAGTTAAGTTCGAATGGGATGAGGAGTGTGAACAAGCATTCTAGGAACTGAAGAAGAGATTGACGACGACCCCTATGTTAACTACTCCAACTCCTGGTGTCACTTATACCCTTTATACTGATGTCTCGCTAAGTGGACTAAGCGCATTTTTAATGCAAGAAAAACAAGCTATCACTTATGCTTCAAGACAACTAAAGCTCCATGAGAGGAATTATCCTACTCACGACCTAAAATTAGCAGCCATAGTGCTCGCCCTAAAGATATGGAGACATTACCTTTATGGTGAAAGGTTTAACCTATTTTCAGATCAAAAGAGTCTAAAATATATCTACACACAGAAGGAGTTAAACCTCATGCAACGAAGATGGATGAAGTTTCTTAAAGATTATGACTCCCAATAACACTACCATCCAGGGAAGGCCAACGTAATGGTTGATGCCTTGAGTAGGAAAGTCCACAAACATGAAGAAGAAAAGGGTCAGATGTACTAGCTAGTTGAGGACTTTAGGCTGGGAGTGACCCTTAATGAAAAGGAAGCCTACCTCTACAACATGTCTTGCCAACCAGACCTTAAACAACAGATCAGGGAAGAACAAAAGTAGGACAAGTGGCTCACTAGATTGGTGGAAGGCGTAAAACACGATAGACATCCTAATTTCAGGATAAACGCCGAAAATACCCTATGATTCGAGGAGCGGATCTGTGTACCTCAGAATGGGCAAAGTAAGAAAGTCATCATGGATGAAGCTCATCAAACCAAATATACGATGCATCCAGGAGGAAACAAGATGTACAAGAACCTCAGAAAGACTTACTAGTGGAAAGGGATGAAGAGAGACATGGCTACGCAAGTCTCCAAGTGTTTAACTTGCCAACAAGTTAAAGTAGAGCACCGAAAATCCTTTGGAATGTTACAATCACTCCCTATCCCTCAATGGAAGTGGGATAACACTGCCATGGACTTCATTAGTGGTTTGCCCAAGAACCAAAAGGGAGAAAACATTGTTTGGATTATTGTGGATCGTCTCACCAAAGTAGCTCACTTCTTGCCAATCAGATCCAGAGACCAAGTCAGTTAGCTAGGAAAACTCTACATCAAGGAAATAGTGAGGCTTCATGGCGTGCCTAAATCAATTGTGTCTGACAAAGATTCTGTAACATCTCAAAATGAAATTTGAATTTTTACTTAGAAAATTATACAGAATTTACGAATGAGAATTTTGGCAAGTCCTAGTTAACCAAATGAGGAATAAAAAACCAATTTAAGAGATTTTTGGAAGAAAAAATATGATTATAATGCATAATATGGGATATCATAGCCAAAAATACAAAGATATGTGTAGTTTTTTATGAAAACAGGATTAGAAAGTCAATTGAGATCGAGATTTGGAAAAAAAATCCGAAAAAAGCAAGAAATTCGATTGAAAAATAAAAAACAAACTCAAAATGCTATGAACCGTAGATCTGGAATCTAATCTCATCATCCTATGGCCAAGATCAGATCTGCACGTACGCACAAAAGCACCAAATCAAAAAGATCGAACGGCTAGAGATCTGCGTGCGTAACTCGAGGAAAATCAAGCGGCCAGAACGAGATTCGTTGATCGCAAAATCGGATCTGCACACTGTGATCAAGGATCATCCGACGGTCGAGATCAAAGCCGTGTGATTAGATCGTGAACGTTGATGCGCTCGAGGATCATCGGACGGTTCAGATCAAAGCCGTTTTGATTAAGATCACGATCGTTGATGCACTTGAGGAAATCCAACGGTTGTGATCAAAAATTCGAATTTTGTTGATTTATTCGAGATTAATCCAACAATTCTGATCAGATCCGAACGCGTGTCTTAAGAAAAATTCGAGGAACCAGATAAAACCTCAAATTTAAATTACGAAAATTACCGAAAAATTAGCAAAAAATGCAAAAAAACTTCTAAAAAATAGTTGCTAAATTTCAAAAAATATTTCTAAAATTCAGAAAAATTCCTAAAAATACTCATTTTGCTCCAAAAATTAGAAAGAACAAAATTAGGTAGAATTAGGGTATTTTATTCATAGAAAGACACAAAACTTTCTAATTTTCTCCCTTTGAAAACCTATATAAACCCCCCTAGGCTCATAATTTCATTCATTCCAAATAATAAGAGTTGAATGTTCCTCTTGTTTTCTCAAAACCTTCTTCTTGACACCTTTTCCATCTTTCCCTTTTTGTATGTGTGAGAAGCTCTCGAATTGGAAAATTAAATTGGGCGATCTTCATTGACACTAGTACGCAGGGGAAATTGCTGCCAAAATTTCGGAAGAAAAGCGTCACAAGGTGGAAGTGATTTCTAGAACACCCTTCTGTTCTTATTTGAATACATGGCATGCTCATTGTTGTGTATTTTTCACTGAATTCAAGGATTTCTCAACTTCAGTTCTAGAATTTTACATGTTTATTTTAGTATTTCAATTTTGATTCAAGTTTGAGAAATCATAGCATCCATGCCATGTTAGTATCATTCTTAGGCATTTAAATTAAAGTATGATGCATGTTTTATAAGTGTATCATGAATTGACTGGGTGTATTCTGAATTTTAGTTTGATTTCATATTATGAAGTTTATTTTATGAGATCATGATATGAGAATTAATCAAAGACGATGGAGATAATAACCACGTACCATCATAGTGGTCATGGCGACACTATGGATGTTCTTTTCAAATGAGTTAGGTCATATGGTTTTCAGACCTAAGTACTTGAGAGTTGTGTACCACTGGTGGGTCACCATGTGTAACGGGTTGATGCCGACATGTGCCACTAACGGGTTGATGCCGAGTGGGCCCTATTTACTTAATTAAGAACATCAAGGGATTAAAGGCTCTTTTGGTCTTAGGCTCGACTTAAACAAATTGTTGTTTGAAATGTCCAATGATTGCAAGTGTTTGAATTATGATTGTGTTATGAGTTTGAATATGAAAGATGGTTGTTCGAAAAGAATCCACTGGGCTATGTGTTCACTCTTCCTTTCTTATTTTTCAGGAACATGAACCCATGGAGCTGTTGAATATAGATAATTTACAGTATTATATTTTTTTTAATCTTTAAGGGCATGTTGCCCAAAGTTTTTACGTTTTTTTACTGAAAAGTATTTTGAAGACTTCGCGCTGTAATTATTAGTTATTTTGAAGAGTTTAGAACTTTCAATTTCTATTATGAATAAAATAGTTTGAATTTCTTTATCTCTTTTAATTTGCCTTGATTTTATTGAAAGTTTTGTATTCTTGAATTTTTATACAAAGGCATGAGATATTGAAAAGAAAAGAACAAGTGTGTGTCACTTGTAATGTAGCACCAGCCCGACCCGCCGTTTTGTTAAGTCCACTGTCAAGAGAATGGTGGCAATGTACACTGCTTAAAGATACGGGAGTTGGGGTGTTACAGATTCTCACTTCACTTCACAATTCTGGAAGAGTCTATAGAAGGAGTTAGGCACGAAGCTCACTATAAGTACGACATTTCATCCTCAGACATATGGACAATCTAAGAGTGTTATCTAGATTTTAGAGGATATGCTAAAGTCTTGCGTCCTTGTAACACCCCGACCCCCGCATGTTAACTTGGACTTAACCATTTGTGGACATAACCACTGTTGCATCCACTGTTATAACAATTGTCGCAACAGTGGACTTAACCATGGGCCGAGTCCTATGTTACTTTACAAATGACACACACTTGACTTTCTACTCCCAATATCCCATGCCTTAAATGTAAATACTAAACAAGGCTACATTAAAGAGATAAAAGGAAATTCAAGTCTTTATTTAATCATAAAGGAAAGTACACAACTTTGAATAAGGAAAATACTACAACGGAAAGTTCATAAAACTTAGGCAACATGCCCTACATGGAAATTTTCAAATAGACTCTAAAAGTGGACGTTCTACATGCTTCTCCATAAGATCAAATCCCTGAAAAATGTTAAGGAAGGGTGAACACAAAGCTCAGTGGATCTTAAACAACTATTTAGACATTCAAAACATTAACACATCCATATTTCAAGCACTATCACAAATTAGGCGTTTCAAGCATTGGATTTGTGTAAATCATGTCTTAGACCAAAAAAGTTTCTCAACCCTTGATGTTTTTCACTAAGTGCCTCCTTAGAGTGAAATATGGCATTAGCAAATTTCATTGGACCTTGGAACTTAGGGACTCTTACCCACCAACCAAGCA